>JAYMSP010006153.1:0-12196 GCA_036897095.1 Plantago elongata | reverse complement strand
CGCCTAGGAGATTTATTACGTCGTTGCACGGGAACAAATCCATCAACAGTGCGTTGATTCTTACCATTAGTTCTTGGCTTGAATGACTGCGGTCACTAGCAGGTGCATCAACCTTTGAACGACCACAATCGGCAGTAGAATGACCGATAGCCAAACAAGAAGTACAAAATGGTGGAATATCCTCTATAAGAGATTCTATCCAGAAAGTTTCAGTAGGTGTTTCCAACATAACCTCCGACTCCAAAGGGTGTGATAATGTTCTCTATTATGCAATATTGTGTTCTATGTTAAAATGACTATGTTTGTTTTTGTCTATGATCTTTTCATAAATACATAGGATTGAAATCAGTTTAAAGTGTACTGGAAATGAATGGAAAACAGAGAAAATACAATATAAACACAAAATTATTCCAATGATAGATAGATTAACTGAGTGATGATTAACTTTTCATTCTAATGAAAGTAAACTAATTATCTTTGAAATAATATAATAGATTTTTATGGGAATTAATTGGCGCTAGTAAAATATTTCAAGGCTCCAACTAAATACGGTCGCTATGTATCATATAACGATGATGTAAGTTTTGTTTTTTTTTTTTTTTGAAATTAGCCTCTATTTTGATCCACAATTTTAAATTAAATAAATAGTGTTCCACCATGGTTAAATATATTTAAAATGTATATTCACTGTTATACTAATTGAAAATGGTTGAGATTCTATTCCATAAATTATCCATCGAAATATTTTATTGATAAATAATTTGTTTATATTTTCTATTGTTAGTATATTTAGTGTTATAAACTGAAATCTAATAAAAACTCTTTAATTGCACATGGAATATTTTAAGTGGCCCACTAAAGAACAATAAGAAGTCGTTTATTAGTATAATAATGTATTTCGAATTATTAGTATATTAAATGTCAAACCAAAAAAGGACTTTTGGTTTTATTATGATGGGGGATAACAAAAAAAAAAAAAGGAAAAATGAAAGAGGAGATTCACCTCTAAAATACGCGGGCCCCAAAATATGCCCTCCACCAACAAACTTCACTGGTTACTTATATTGATTTAACTCTTCCCGGTTTTATTTTCCTCCAACCAAAAGAAAACCATCCTCATGAACAAATTAAACCTAGCCAGGTCAGAGATGAACAAAGTGTACTCTACAAAAACATTGAAAGGTTGTGTAAGAAGTTTGCTCGAACTACCTAGTGATGTTCTTGTTGATGTATATGTCAGAGTAAATTCGAATTCATCGGATGATTGGGATAATTTGAAATTGAGGTAAATGGTTGTGTAGATACGGGAATATGTCCAATCAGTTATTTGGACCGTCTCATAAATAGATCCTAAGACATCACGGTATTACAAGGACAAGACCCCGTAGATCCGAGCCTACGACCATCCGAGGTCAAGCTTGGCCAAACCGTATGAGAATACCGTGATATGGATACCCAGACTAAAACGTTACATCCGAAGGGAATTAGTTCCGGACCAAAGTCGCATATGAATACATCCGAACCAAGTGTGGCAAATCATAGCACGTCAGTAGCAGAGGGCACAATCAGTTCCGGATGATTAAATCCGAAACACTGTCTTCGGATGTCTCCATTAGCAAGAGGACGATGGAGCTCTCAAATATCCTACAGAATGACTAATCTAGCCTCGATGCCCAAAAAACTATATGGGTTATGACAATCATATGATCCATGGGCTTAATTAAGCTCTATTGGCCTATTCTTAGCCCAACACTTAGCACAATCCAACAGGTCCAACCCTAAATGGAATTAATCTCTATAAATAGAGAGAGCACTTCTCAAGGTAAAAGGTACAAGCTCACTTGGTCTTCTCACTCCATTATATGCTTTAAACCTTTAATTATACAAAGTTGACTCATAATCACTCTCGAGTAAAGTCTCTCATCCGGCTTGATCCAAGGCAAGCTGGATCTAATGGTTCTAACCCCCCCTCCCCCCTTTCAAGTCGACTGTGCAGGATCGGATCTAGGATTTTGAGGTTAGAGTCTGGAGCTGGTACCATCCGAGGTTTGTCAAGTTCGAAGATTTAGTCAATTTTAGTAATATCCGAGGGTTGGGGCTTTCACCTCAACATAATTGGTGCCATCTATGTGAAACGAGCAAAACGTTAAGTCATTCGGATTAACTACTTAGTTTGGAAAGTATGGCAAGGCCAAGGAGATCGGCTCAGATAGCATTGCCTTCAGGTGGAATCTCAGTAGGACATCCTCGAGGTAAACCTCCTACCTGGAAAACACAGCAACTCGAGCTACCATCCGAGCAAGGAGGAGCTGATCCAGTGACGGCCATACGGAAACCACTTCGTCATAAGAGACTCATCCGGATCTCATTGAGACAAAACCGGTACCTCCGGCCCAACCGCCTCCACCATCAGGAGCGCATGGGCCACCTGTGGGTAGAAATTTTACTCTACCGAATGGGACGGTCATCTCTCCATATGAATTTGGAATGAATGGCAATCAATTCTACTTGCTACTAAATGTTATTCAAGGATGTTTAGGCTCAAACAATGTTGAACCAACACCTTAGCAGCCCACTCCAGGACAAGATGAGCCTAGCAATCGAGGCACGAGAGAAGGTTGGACAAGGAAATAATTTGGGAAGTGATCCGAGATAATGACCTTCGTCACAGGATCAACCAAATAACCAACTCCCGGGAACATCATGAAAAGAGTCCCGAAAGAGCTAGAGCTGAACTGGCCAGAACAAACCGAGTAACCACGAATCTAAGAAGGGTTGATGACTATGCCGGAGAAAGTGTCATTGAGGTTAGAGAAGAACAAGTACCTGGGACTAACTTATATCCGAAGACTGAAGAAAGGCTGACATCCGAGTAGATCTACATCTGACACAAGGCCTTAGAGATTGAAATGGCAAAACTTAGGAAGATGGTTAATGCTTAGGAAAAGATGACCACAAGAATTCTGAATCCTCTAAGTAACGCTATCCAAAGAGAGAAAAAGCCTCTGGAATGTACCATTCCGAACTTGGAGCGGTATTACAGGGACAGTTGTTCAGCAGCCCATCTCACCCGATATGAATCTAAGATGGACACCAACGGATTGAGCGACAAACTTAAGGCACTTAATTTCTCTACCACTCTCTTCGGAACTCTCTTCGGAGAGGCGATGGATTGGTGGACCAGTTTGCCGTCCGGATCCATAAGAACTTTCGATGACGTCTCTACCTCTTCCTGAAAAGATTTTAGAAATCCAAGAGGAGGAAGAGATATGTGGATCATGTAGCCGAAATCATTCAATCCGAGACTGAGGATCTTCGGACCTTCTTGGATAGGTTTAATTCGGAGGTCCGACAAGTGGAGGCGCACAACATAAAGTAACGGGTCCGTCACCTGTGTGCCAACACTATCAACCATGACCTCTGAAAGAAGCTGTCCGAAGAAGAAATCTTGAATGAAAGGCAGTTAGAAGATATCTGTGATCACGTCTTGTATGGGGTAGAGTTCCGTAGAAATGTCCCCGTCAGGGCCGGACAAAAGAAAGCCAAAGAAACCATTAGGCAAGAGGCCCCAAAATCTTGGAAATCAGACGTGAGAAAGGACACCCGATGAAAACAGGAATTCCGGAGAGAGCGAACATCTCCTAGGAGGTTTGCTGAATATACTCGACTGCATCGTCCAAGGGAAGAAATCTTGTCAATCATGGTCGAGAAGAATTTGGACATCCAATGGCCTAGACCGTTCTTCAACAATAGGAAAGGTAAGGAAGCAAGGGTTTATTGTACTTTCCATAAGCAAATTGGACACCCGACTGAAAAGTGTATCCAACTCAAGACAAAAATTGATACGCTGATCCAAAGTGGATATTAAAGAGCCGTACTCTAGGGAGGAACAGGGTCTGGGCTGAAGGAAAGAGAGAAGCCCAAGACACAAATCCATCAAACTCCCACCCCCTCCCAAGAATACTCCACCTCACGAAGCAAGAAGATACGAGGAGTATCCGGATGAGGGAGATTACGAGAACTTACCCTATAGTGGGGTTATCAATGTTATAGCCAGTTGTCCAATTGGTGGAGACAGCCGCAATGTAAGGGAGAGAACTGCACAAGATCTCCGGAATGGAGACCTAGTGAGGAACCCAGCACCTCCGAGGGGATCCAACACTATCTCCTTCGATGACAGTAAAATACCTCCTCCTACATTCGAAGTGGAGATGCCCGACCCCCCAATGTCCCGTTGGTAGTAGTTGTGGTCATCGCTACTTATAAAGTCAATAAAGTGTTGGTGGACACTAGAAGTTCTTCGGATATCATACCCAAAAGGACCATAGACCAGATGGACTTGGGAGATATCGAATACGGAAAGGTGAACACTTCTCTATCCAGATTTGGGGATGCGGTTGTCACTCCCATCAGAACAATCAAGCTACAAGTATCGATGGGTACCTCTCCGAGGAGAATGACTCAAACCATGTTGTTCCTCGTGGTAGACAAAGCATTCAACTACAATGTTATATTCGGGCGACCATGCCTCAATCAGTTCCGAGCCATCTCATACCCATTGCAAAACTGGATCAAATTCCCCACTCCTTATGGAGTCGGAGAAGAATTAGGAAATAGATGAGAGGCCTGGGAATGCTACAACTTGTCTACATATGTAGCTGCAAATCCGATACTTGCCATATCTAAAGGGCCGAGCCTACCGCAACCTCCGAAGACTAAAATCGGAGTGGGAGCTTTAGACCACAAGTTTCCTAAGTCTGTTCGGATTGAGCCGCCTGAGACCATCAAAGAAATTCAGATTATTGAGGGAGATCCGGACAAAAAGACTAAGATAGGAACTGAAATGAACTCCGAAGTGGAGTTGAAACTGATAGCTTGTCTCTGAAGGAACTCGGACAACTTTTCTTGGAGTACGAATGATCTCAGAGGAATAGACTCGAGGGTAACAGTTCACCGTTGAAACATGGACCCTACGGTGAAATATATTCGGCAAAAGAGGAAAGATTTCGGCCCTATAAAAGAAGCTATTTTACCTGCAGAAGTGGACAGATTGTTGAAAGCCGGACACATTGAGAAGGTTAGATATTTGGATTAGGTCTTCAATGTGGTCCTAGTCAAAAAATCCCAGGAAAGTGGAGAATGTGTAATGACTTCACTCGACTCAACAAGTTTTGTCCGAAGGACCCATGCCTTGTTAAGCTTCATGGATGCTTATCAAGGTTTCTACCAGATTTGGATGGCACAAGAAGATGTCCCGAAGATAACTTTCTTCACGGTCGGAGGAGTATATTGCTTCAAAGTAATGCTATTCGAACTCAAAAATGTCGGGGCTACATATCATAGACTCGTAAACAAGATGTTCAAAGAAGAGCTCGGGAAAACCATGGAAATTTACGTAGATGACATGTTGGTCAAGAGCAAAATCAAAAAGAGCCACATTGAGCATTTGAAAAATTGCTTTTCCATTATTAGGTAATATGGGATGAGCCTGAATCTGGATAAATGCACCTTCGGGGTTAGAGGAAAATTCCTCGGATATATGATCATAGAAAGAGGCATAAGTGCTAATCCGGAAATGATCATTTGTCCGTATACTACTTATGTAAAGCTCTTGTAGGGCCCGAACTCAGATATCTTCGCATTGAGAAGATGGCCTATGCATTAATCCACACGGCCCGGAGACTCAAGCCTTACATCAAATCACATCAAATCGTGGTCTTAACCAACGAGCCTCTCAAAAAAGTGATGGGAAGACCGAATCAATCGGGTAGACTCTCAAAGTGGGCAATCAAACTAAGCGAGTATGATATCTCGTACCAGGCTCCGTCAGCCAAGAAAGCCCAAGTACTAGCCGATTTCCTAGTCGACTTCCCGAAAGTAAACCACAAGGATCCGGAATCAACAGGTCTCAAACTCGTAGATCCAAATATACTACCCGAAGATCCCTTATCCGAATCATTGATAATAGAGGAAGAGGACTAGACCATGAAAATGGTCTCTTCGGGGGTCAGTGGATGTTAATTGTGGAAGATTCGGATACGGTGATGTAAATTGCTCCATCCGAATCAACATATATCTAGATGAAAGAGAAAAAGGTAGCATCTGATAATACCATACAAAAGCAGACACCGGCCTGGATCTTGCAAATGGACGAATCATCCAATGGAAGACTCGGAGGGATAGGCATTCATCTCCGGAGCCCAGAAGGAGCCCAAATTGATTAAGCTATTACATTAGATTTTCGGGTGACCAACAATGAAGCTGAGTAAAATGCCCTTCTGGTGGGTCTTCGGATGGCTAAAGAACTACAGGTGAAGAAAATCCGAGCTTACACAGATTCCCAGCTGGTTGAGTCTCTTCCGGAGCATTTATCACTAATGGCTCGAGTATGTTCCTATATCTCAAAAAACTCAAGGAGGCTGCATAAAGATTCGACGAATTTTCTCTTAAGAAGTTTGATAGATCATACAATGAGAAGGCAGATTCCCACGCCAAATTTTCCTCAGCATCCGGAGCCGTGGATACAAGAAGCATAATTCTCCTAACTCTTCGGACCTCTTCCCTCCATGGTCAGGAACTCCCAATATACCAACTAGACGAAGAAAGAACTTGGAGGACTGACATTCTGATTTACCTTCGGAATGGTACATTACCTTCAGATACAACGGAAGCTCGGAGAGTCCAGTGCCGAGCACCCCGTTACTTATTATTTGAGGATGAACTGTGCAAAAGGTCTTTCAATGGAACCCACTTGTGTTGCCTCAGACCCCAAGAGACTCGAACGATCCTAGAGGATACATAGTGGCAGTTGCAGAAGTCATTCCGGGGGAAGAACTTTGGCACAAAAGATCATCCGACACGGTCACTATTGGCCTACAATAGACAAAGATTCAACTAATTTCGCCCGAACCTGCAATGACTGCCAGTTCTATGCCAACATTCCCCACAGGCCAAGCAATCCGATGATTCCGTCAATCATCTCGTGCCCATTTGATCAATGGGTCATTGACATTGTGGGACCCTTTCCCCGAGGTGCACAACAAAAGAAGTTTTTGATCGTGGTAGTCGAATACTTTAACAAGTGGGTGGAAGCCGAAGCAGTTCGCTACCATAACAGAGGCCCGAGTCCTAACCTTCATTTGGAAAAATATCATTTATCGCTTCGAATTGCCAAGGATCCTCATTTCGGATAATGGAGTTCAGTTCTCAGGGCAGAAGCTTAAGGAATGGTGCAAGTCTTTAAAGATTAAACAGCGTTTCACTTCGGCTGGGTACCGCCAAGCCAATGGACAGGTCGAGTCTACCAACCAGACCATTGTGAAAATCTTGGAGAAAAGACTTAAAACATTCCAAGGAAGTTGGGTCGACGACTTGGATAGCGTACTTTGGGCTCATCGAACCACTCCGAGGACTGCAACCCGAGAAATTCAAAGGCTGTCATACCCTCTGAAGTCATTGTGAAAATTCAAAGAATCCAACAGTATCAATCTAAAGAGAATGTAGTTGCTCGGATATACGAGCTTGAGTTCCTAGAGGATAAGAGGAATTCCTCCCTGGCTCACATCCTAAGATATCTAATGCTCAGGCCTACAATAAAAATGTGTGCAAAAAGGACATCCAGATCGAAGAATTGGTATTGAGAAGAGTTGAAATTCTCAACCATGTCGGGAAATTCAAGCCCTATTGGGAAGGTCAGTACAAAGTCATCGGAGTTAGAAGCAATGGAAGCTTCAAAATAGAGGATCTCGAAGGTAGAGTGCTCAAACGAACCTGGAATCCAAGAAATTTGCAGAAGTTTTATGCTTAGTATGTTTTTCTCGATTCTATTTTGTCCGAAGACACTTGATAAAGTCTTTTTTACCCAACCATTTGTAATTGTAATTCCGTCAAATCAATACAACGACTATCTTTATTTTTCAATAATTGTCTCACTCGCTCTCGAACGTATAGCTTCGAATACAAGAGCTTTGGGTATGATATATTCCAAACTAAGAAATGATTGTAAGCTAGACACAATTCGTGAATGTTCGGGTATATCATATTAATATCCGAACAAAATGATTCGAAGAAGTTAAAATAAGGATCATGCTTCACAAACAACAATGGAAAATCCGAATATCCAAGCGGAACATGTAATTTCTATTTTCAACCAACAAAAGTTGAAAATATTCGACGGTTATTGAAATGGGAGAATTCAAAAAAGACAGCTGGTAGACTGAAGCCTCATTTCGAGCAAATATTATCCGAAGTAAAAAACAGACGGGGAAAATATTCAACGAGAAATAAAGGTGCAAGGAAAGATAAAAATTGTCTTAAGGTCCAAAGACCATACAAAGTCTACGGAGCATACTTCGCCTTCACTATTTCTTCATTACGGAGCCTGTGAACTTCCTTGTCCAGTAGCCTTCTTTGCCTTCTCGGCTTCATGCTTCTAGCTCATCAACTCGATATACTTCGGGGCCAGGTCCATCAATCTGGATCCGGCTATCCAAGGATCGGACAAGGAAGAGTCAACCATTCCTCGTTATGAGCAACATAGTCATCAATAGGAACCAAGAGGTGCTGGGGCAGGACATTGGGCATGAAGTTCGGAAGGAAGGGGCCACCGTGATTGAATTTTAGGTTCGGGGTCTCCGTGGCTACCAGTTCGGCGAACTCATCCTTCATCAGCTCAACATCATCAATGGGTTCTCCAGTGAAGCGAGTGTCATCTACATTATTGTAAGCACTCAAGCCCTCAGCCTTCGGATCAAAGTTGCTCAGAAGTGTTTCCTTCAGAATGAGTTGGCCGATAGCAGCCTTGAATCCCTCTGCTCGAGCATCATCCGCCGAGCTCATCATAAAGAACTTGTAGGAGAGTGAGGACAGGACGTCTCGGACAGCCTTTACCTGAGTATTCTGAAGATTATCAAGCATTTGGTCCTTAAAGCTTCGGTACAGTCCCAGGATGTCCATAACACCCTTCTCCAAGACTTCACGATCAGTCCGAGCATGGGCCAAATCACGAGCTAATGCTTGGCGATTCTCGTCCGACTTGTGCAGATCTGAACACACATTCTGGTAGTTCCTATTGTAGTCTTGGTACTTCCCCTCCATCTCCTTGACACTCGTTCTCTCTCTGGCCATATGGGAACAAGCCCGGACCACAACAATCATCTGCAAAAATGACATTTCCAAGAAAATTAGGCACAAAACAAGAATGAAGGTAGCTTAAAGTATACTAGCCTCATAAACTAACCTTTCGATTCGCCTCAGCCAACTCGGCTATATTCTCCACCTCGTTCATCGCCACGAATCTGGTCACCTCGGCCTGTATGTCGTCATCCGAGTCGGGAACCATGATTGTTTTGCCCTTCGCCTTCTTAGCCGGAGGAATTGATCCTTCGGATGCCCCGTAGATCTGGAGATGGCCTTAGAAGCGGAAGATCCAGATGGTTTAGATGGCTTCTTTGCATCAGCCTCCTTTTCAGCCTTGATCTTGCCTTGCTACGGAGTTGGCATCCGAAGTTCTTATATTCCTTGAGTGACTCTCTTACGGTTTTGATCCGAGAAAGCAGCAGCATTGATAGGATCCTCCATTGGGAATGTACTAGAGACCTTGATAGTCCGAGTAAGCTGCTGGTCGACTATCTCCTTCTCTTGATCCTCCTTCTGCTTCCTCTTCAACTCAAGCAAAGACGACATGATGTATTCGAACCAATATGTTGCACGAAAAGAAGAGAGGGGATTAGGTCTGAATCGTTTACACTTGAACGAGATAAGAAAAACAACAACCAAACGAATACGAAAACACTCTGGATATAAACGTGGCTACTACTGACAAAAATAACGTGGTGGACGACCACAGTAACACTCCGGAGCCAATCCGGCCAGATAAGGTAACTGTTGGCAGATTAACCCTCGGAAAAAGTACGTCTTCGTCGGGTTCTTCTTTCAGAGCCCCTGCATCCACAAGGGCAAATTCTTCGCCGGAGTCCGAGCGAAAGGGAAAATCTCTCGGGAGAAATCTTCGGGAAAACCCATTTTTCCCGGCTAGACTCGGCCTCGCCCTCCTTTAGTGCCGGACGAACAAACAAATACCTCTTCCACCACTCGACACCTAACGATGAAATTGGATCCTCGAAAAAGGAAAATCCAGGCCGAACCAAGAAGGAATAGAAGTTCGGATGAGATTCGCTGGCTTTAATCTCGAAGAGCCTTTGGAAGTTAGTGGTAGTTAGGTGGATGCCGATATGTTCGTAGAGGACTCCGAAGCACATGAGGTTGCCCAAAGAGTTTGGAATAATTTGAGGTGGGCTCAAATTCAGATCATTAAAGATCCGGAGAAACTGTGAGGCAATAAGAAGCCTCCACCCACAGTTTAACAAAGCTTCACACACTGCCGTACAACCTTCCAGAGGATTTCAGAAGGTGTGCTAGGGATCCGAAACTATCAATTCCAGAGACTCGGGTATCTGGTACCGAGCTCGTATATCATCCAGCTTTTCCTCGGTCAGTTCGCTAGCTCGGGTTGGGAGAGTTTCGTTCAAATTTATCTCTCCATCATCATCCGGATGAACGACCTTCGTCCTGCTCCTCGGGTACTTGATATCGTACACCCGGCCACTCGATGTTCCGACATTGTCATCTTCTTCATCATCTTCTTCGCCGACTTCCTCCTCCTTTACGACTTCGGCCTCCTTCATCTCATCATCTCTGCCCTCCGGAGCGTCAGCTTGAGCCACCCCAGCATCCAGGGAATCTAACTGATCAATGTCTATCACCTGGATGACTCAGAGTGGGGTGACTTCTCGGACAGTTTCAATCAAACATTCCTGAGGATCTGAGTTAAATGGTAATTGGTAAGGACAAATACGAGTGTTATAATCCATATTACGGCATAGGAAACTGACCTCGGTAGGAAGCTTGCCGCTTTCAGATCCGGAGTTCGCACCAACCTCCCGCGTGGTGGGGCGATGAAGAGGGTTGGCTTGCGAGGTAGAAGCAAATGATTGTCGATCCGGATCCGTAGAACCAGGTAGGACGAGACGGAAGGAAGAGCCACAGCCACTTGTCTCTGAGCTGGTCTCGATTTCCATCTGGTCGGGTACTTGATTTTGTTCTTCAGCAACTTCCTCAGCTTCTACATCAGCCTGCACTTCCGAAGTTACGAAATACGATTGTGAATCCGGGTTAGACCCAGGTTCGGATCCATAACTTTGACCTTCTTGAATGTTCTGGCTATCACTATCGGACATCTTAATAAAGGAAGGAAAGGGTTAAGTCTAAAAGGTCCGGGTTAACCTAACCAAGCATTTTATGATTGAATTTATTCAAGGCGCTTCTCATCGGATCCTAATCTAGGATTCCCTAGCCCTAACTTCAGTTCGGAGTTAGCATGCGTGGTCAATTCTATTCGGAATAGCTTATTCATCTATGCGTGTTCAAGTTTCTAAGGTACTTCCGGATAAATAAGAGTTGCAGTACGAGCAATAAAGGACAACACATATGAAGAACTGTATAAACTACAACGAAGTAAAATATTCCGAATACAAAAAGTTAAAGGCTTCAGATACTTACTTGATTTCGCTCGGATATTGAATCGAAGGTAACTTCCGCTTCGGATGACTCAACTACTCTGCTTCGGATGATCTTTGGCACAAAAATACACTCTCTAGAAATGCGTTACAACTGACGTTGACGGCACCCCTATTTATAGAAGGGGACAATTTTGGAAATCCAACCGCCCACGCGATCGTGGACACGATCTAACCACCCACTATCTCTGATCCAATGGATCAGATCATTTGGTGAATCTGAAAAGATGTAATGGACACTAATGCACCTGACGACGTTTTGTATTCCCCTCGGATATCATACACCTTCGGATAACAGCCAGTCTGGATATATTGCCTTAACCAACCGACTTAGATAAAAAGTTTACGGTTCATCACTATTTACTTCCCTCGGATGTGTTTCACCTGATCACATTGGATGCGCTACTCTAAGTGCAAAATGTAAAGGAACACTCGGATAAATTAGCAACAAACAAGCTCTTATTCCTTGCCCATAAGAATGGGCATTATCCTAAGCTTCCGCTATCTTCATTCGCGCCTCTTCGTCTAGTATCTCCATCTCTTTTTTTTCTTCGTCTTCGTCTTCTATTTCTATTCTATTTTCTTCTCTTTTTGTTTGTTCGTTTGTAGACTCTACAATT
>JAYMSP010006152.1:0-12198 GCA_036897095.1 Plantago elongata | reverse complement strand
CGCAATTTCTTCCACGTTGACCCATACGACATCATTTGATTTAATTCTACATATTATAAAAATGATCTGGCAATTTTATTTTGGAATTTAATTTTGTAAAATCCCAATACTAGAAACATTATATTTTGTATTATAATATATAGTTTTTAATGTTATTTTAGAGTAGACGAATTTTGCTCGTCTACACACACTTCTCAAGGTAAATCAACAAGCTCACTTGATCTTCTCACTTTACTATAAGCTTTAGACCTTCACTTTTACAGAGTCGGTTCATAATCACTTTCGAGTAAAGTCTCACATCCGGCCTGATCCTTGGCAAGTCAGATCTAAAGGTTTTAACCATGTAATGATCGAAAGTAGGCAGAGAGGAAAGCAAATGAGTTAATCAAATAAATTAGAAGTTCCTAAACATGTATATCTTGAATTTCCCAGAGACTTAGAAGGAAGAACAAGATACTTGCAAACCTGTCAAACTTTAACAAATTAACTTGAAGCTAGAGGAGCGGCACATGTGAACATGTATAGGGGTGAGAATGATGAACTGTAGGGAGGAAATGGAGGATATTAAGCGGTAGGGAAGCAAAGATCAGGAAGGTGATCAATGAAGGATAAAATACTCAGCAAGAAAGGAAGGTAGGGGAAGGAAGAAAATGTGATGCAGTAGTTGAAACAAGAAAGAAGGACATGGAGAATAAGGTGTGTGTGTGTGTGGGGGGGGGGGGGGGGGAGAAAAATATCTACTTAACCGAAACAAAAAAAAAAAGATGAATATACATAGAATAATTGGGCGGTGAACTGTTTGGTGATGGAACGAAGGAACAATTAGAGGAAGTCCAGGTGAGGAATCTGATGAAAAGTAATGTACATAAGGATTTTAAGATAGTGAAACTAACAGGGAAGGGGTGGGTGTTGGAACATAAACATGAAAAAGCAAGATTGAATTTGTTTGATGAAGATGATGCATGGGCGAAATAATGGTTTCGGAAATTAAAGCCATGGGTGACGAATGACATTAACGGAAGAAGACGGGTGTGGAAAAATATTTACAGAGTACCACTACATGGATGGAGATGAGAAACGTTCGTGAAGTAGGAAATAATGCTAGGAAGACGGACAACATTCACAAAGACAGAATGGAGAAGAGGGACTTGAAAAAAGGACGAGCACTTGACACCAATGTTTGAGGTGATTAGAAAATATAATCGATTCTAGTCCACGGAGAATCTTATTCATTGCATATGGTAGAAGAAGTTTCATTTGATATTGTTAGAATTCAAGTCCAAATAGAGGATCAAGATGGAAGGATGACAACTAGACCAAAATCCAATAGGTTGGACATGTTTTCCGGTAAGTAATTGATGAGTGCATTGATGAGATGATACAAGTTGTTGGAGTGATGATGAATCAATGGTGGAAAGGAACGGAAATCTTAGTTGGAAAACTGATTAAATGTGGAATAAAAGTTTTTCATTACTAAGACGATGATGAGCCCGTCAGACGAGACAAAGTTTCCAATCAATTTTGATGAGAGACAGTTTCACATATACGTCTGCTTTGCTATGACCATAAATAAGAGTCAGTAACAATCTCTCGCACATATCGACCTCAACCTCCCCTCACTCATATTCAGACATGGTCAATTATATGTCATTTTATCGAGAGTTACCAGCAAGAAGGGATTGAAATAGATAAGCTATGATCAAGAGGGTAATACTTATGATACGACAATGAACGTGGTCTACAAAGAAGTGTTCGACAAATTTTAAGGTACATTTTTATGTGAGTAAAAAATTTCAGGTTATTATAGCGCAAAACTAAGTTTGTCTTATGTTATAATTCAATCTGATTGATTAATTTTTTTATGAATTTTTACAGTTCTACATAACTATATCGAGGCAATATTGTAGGCTTCAATTGATTACATCATAACCTCTGTTATGTTTTAGTTTTAATTAGTTTGTCAACTTATATATGCTATCTAGGATGTATTAATTTTTCTATTTAATAAAATTTACCATCATGTCCCGTTGAGTCCCGTTGAGTATTGACAGGTCATTAATTAGTATATATTCTAAAAGAAAAACTATTCAAATATTTTTACAAGATGATAAGTCATTAATTATGTGGAATTGACAGTATTCCTGTTGGGTGAAATGTCGAGGAGGCCAGTTATAACAATTTTCATTCACCATTTCAAAATAATCTAACTATTTTCCAATTAGTCGCGTTTTCCATTTTCCAAGAATATAGCTCTAACTTGGGTTGTATGTGTATAATTATGGGAATACAATAATTACACAATACCTTTTTAATCATTAGTGGAATAAATTTGGAAAGATGATATGATAAATACAATACAATTACATTAGTAAAACATTGGGAATTAAATATGTTGGACTTAAGGGTGACATTGTTAATTTGGAGCTTTTGGCCGATCAATCCAAAATTAAATTAAAAAATTATGTAAGTATCAATTAGAATTAGATTTTCACTCAGAATGAAAGGTTTTTTTTTTTTGGCACCGGCCGTATCCAGCAAAAAGACCCAAACTGCATCATATTTAAGCTTTTAATTCAACCAGGTACAATTTGCTTTATTGCAATTGAAGTAGTTAGTGGTAGGGGTTAAAATGGTTGGTTAAAAATTATAATCATGATCATAACCAACTAATAATTATTTATTTTTTTTAAACGGTTATTAACTATAACCGTAACCGTTTAGCAACCGACCGGTTACAATCATAATAGGTTCGGTTTTTGGTTACAGTTACGATCAAAAACCGTTAAAAAATGTTTTTGCTAAAAATAATTTTTTTTGCGAAAATAATTTTTTGCGAAAAAATTTCTTTTACGAAAAATTATTTTTTGTGAAAATAATTTTTTGCGAAATTTTTTGTTTTTTTGCAATTTTTCACCTCGAAGAAAAAAGAATTTTTAAAAAAACCGATCAATAACCTAAACCTATGGTTACTTCCGGTTATGCAACCTAATCATAACCGGTGAGAAAAAGATTCGGTTATGGTTATAATTATAATTATTATTAATTGATTATGATTATGGTTATAACCTAAATTAAAATAGTAATTATGGTTATAATTTTTAACTAATCATGGCAACCCTCACTAGATGTGCTTTCGATTCCAATGTTTGCAATGACTCCTTGAATCAAACAACGACATCTCTTCAATTTTTGAATAAACTTCTTGCATTCTCGTTAGAAGGAGATAGTTATAGCCTCTTGCTCTGCAATTTGTGGTGTGTGTAAATGAATGGGATACTCCACTATTTTATAATGTTAAAAGAGCATATATTTACATAGAAGGACGCATACATTACTATTTGTCCATTCATATATAGTGCAATTTACATGACTTTCATAATAGCCATGTGATCGACATAATTAACTTATATTTATATGTTAGGAAATCATGTAGTAATTTGATTTTAGAATTTAATTAGTAAATTTTCAAAAATGCTATAAATTTGTATTTTGATTTATAATATATATTCTTAAATTAGTACATGAAATTTTGTTCGGCTATACTGACATTAATATTAGAATTGCGCAACACCAACATTTTCTTCCAAATTTAAAATATTACTCCTTACTAATCCATGAACCGTTTTTAACATTACCATATCAATTCAGAACTCGTAGTAGCGTAAATGAATAATTTATAAATTGTCTTAATGTTAACATACATCACAACACATTGAATTTGCTAATTTTCCTTCAATTACTTGGTAAGAACTCCATATTATCGAAAGTTCGAATTTATAGTTGAAATGAAATCTAGGTAGGTACCATAGCTTCAGGCTTACAATCTCCTTGATATAATTTCATTTCACTTAATAGTTTTTACGTATATAGAAATGTGGAATTTAATCATTTATTTATGTTAATATTAAGATAATTTGGATAAAATCCACATCGGTCTAAATACTTGTATTGTGTTGTTTTAGAGCGTAGACGTCGGAAACGAAGCTGGCACCAGACTGCGTACAACTTGAGTTGAAACGGAGAGATGAAGAAATGATGACGGCTGAATATTTGAAACACGTGATGAAATGTATTTGCTTGCTACTTGAGTTGGCCATATATATATATTTATCTTATCTGTTGGAATTAGTAACCACTTTGTATAACAATTTGGAAATAATATAGATCAACAGTGAAACTAACACAAACTCTATATTATATTGCTTATCAGATTTTGAAATTTTAGACCATGGTCGGTTTTACTTTGAATCATCCGATTTCACGTTACACTTGGTAAGATTAGTCAAGACAATCCGCATGGTCACCCACTCCACATTATGGGAAATTGTGGCTAGCTGATTAGTTTTAAAACTAGTGTTTTCAGAATAAGTTCAATTTCGTATAGAATATTTCTGGATGTACTACAATGGATCCTTGAGTAATACGGAAATCATGCATTCAAAAATAATTAACATTTTACATATCTTCCTTGTTACCGGAAAACATATTGGCATTTTACTAGAAATACACTCTACTTTCGAACTAAAATTTCCAATACAAATTAGTCCCCCCCAAGGTACAAATATTGAAGCTACTAGTACTACCTACCCCAACCAAGTGCAAAATCAGGGATAAGTATTATCCCAATTTGTTTCCCATGCTTTGTCAATATTATCATTGGCCATCTCCCTTTCCCAATGTATAATCAATAAATAACCCCCAATGTTATTTACAAAATCACCCTGCCCCTTCACTGCCTGAACCCTAATGTTCCACCCTGGTGAGTTGGGTACCTCACACCGAAAGGGTCAGTCGAATTCGACATAGTCGGGACGAACGCGTTCATGTTTTGACGAAAATACCCCGCGTTCTCCATCCGTTGTTGGTTCCTCTTCCCACTTTGCACCTCTTCATCCGCAACATTTCCATTATTACTACCACTACCAACTTGCGGAAAGACAGGGGCATACATGTCATTTGATCCATTCATATTAGTGTTCATCGGTTGGGCCGGAACTTGTTGGGCCTGTGAGAGTTCAGGCAAAGGAATTAGCCCAGCTAGTGTAGCCCAATCAAAATTCCCAGAGCCTAATTGCTGAAGATTGATAGGCTTCTGATCCTCCTGCTGAAAGTTCTTTGAGCTCATCCCTGGTAAAGTGAAGAACCGGTCGTCCATTTCCGGTATTGATTCGAGCATATCTTCGTATTGAGACGAGCACGAGGAAGACGAGGCGTGGCTGTACTCCTTTCTCTGCACCCCGGATACCGCGGGCTTCTGCCCGCCAGAATTCTTCTTGTAGATTCTGCATAGCACCCAATCGTCCAACTGAACATTTCAAACATATCGTTAGTCACAATTGAGTAACAGGACACATAACATAAATAGGGTGTCTATCGATATAGATCAATCACGTTTATATTAGTAAAGATTGAAAAAAATCAATAAATACGATTGATCTCAATATAACAAATGATATCTAAAGTACTTACTCGTGCACTGCCATTTTTCCTAGGTGGTTCAGAGAGTCGATACTCGTGCATAATCCAATTAGTTTTGGTTCCTTTAGGTGCTTTTCCAACATAGAAAACCAGAGCTTTTTTAATCCCAACTTTTCTTCCTTCAGTCATAATGATCTTATCAGTTCCGGTTGCTTTCCAGTAACCAGACCCGGCGACCCGGTTCGGCCGTGATCCGTTCGGGTACTTCCTATCTCTTGGGCTGAAAAAGTACCATTCTTTTTCTCCAAAAGTTGCCTTGTCTACACAATCAAAAATCAGTTGTTAGACTACCAATTGACTAACTTAATAACGAAAAATAATTGTCCTGCGT
This sequence comes from Plantago elongata, assembly GCA_036897095.1. Classification (NCBI taxonomy): domain Eukaryota; kingdom Viridiplantae; phylum Streptophyta; class Magnoliopsida; order Lamiales; family Plantaginaceae; genus Plantago; species Plantago elongata. The sequence continues at coordinate 6,389 of JAYMSP010006152.1, read as the reverse complement.
TTAGTAAAAATCGATAAAATAAACACTTACCGGGAAGATCCCAAGGATCAAACTTGTACAAGTCAATATCGCCAATGATCTGCAAGGGGAAATGATAGCCTGCAACTTTCCTACACAAGTACTTGACCAGAAGCTCCTCATCGGTCGGGTAAAACCGGAACCCGGGTGGCAAACTGAGTTGTGAAAGCGGGTCGGTTTCTCGGACACCCATGTTTGGGTCTGCAATAGCTGCTGATTTGTAAGAAATGAGTTGTTGCAAGAGAGAGAAGAGAAGAGGTAAAATTATTAACTATTTCTTTTTCCTCTGGAAAATATGAAACTTGGCGGCTATTTATAACGGTGAATAAAATACATGAGGAGATAAGTACGGTCGTCTTTTTCTTGTGGGGCCAGAGGGTGACCGCTCGGAAGACGCCACGTATGGGGATAGTTTGGCACCCATGGGTATGGAACCAAGCCGGCCTTATCCGATGGGTGAAAAAGGCTGTGGTCTTTTCAGCCAGGTGCATGCATTTTGCACAAATCATCACTCGTTGATTGTTGAATATTCCTTTTCTTTTTTTTAAAGTATTCCATCATTACTGTAATATAATATTCAAATGATATATCATACGGATCAAAATGTAAAAAAGTTAAATGGTTTGACTAAGATAATAAATCTTTCAGGAAGATCACTCTAGAATGAATACACTGAATAGTTTCCGAGTGAGAAAGAGTAAAGATAATGTACACGTGATGTGTGTCAAATACAAGATTCAATTAAAGCTCATGCGTCATGGGAAGTAGTGCGATCTTAATAGGTGAAATGTTACTGTAACGATTAATTATTAGTTGATTGTGAGACGTGATCATTTAAACAGATACGATTACGTGACTTTCACCACATATGACTTGTTCGCATTGGTCGAATCATTGCAGATGATATCAACGTGAAGCCAATTCAAAAACAAAAAGGGTGTACAATTGACGGGGCAATATGAGATGAAAGACGTCACACAATTCAATAAAAGTGAATTTAAGGCGCTAAAGTCTTGTGAAGTTTAAAAGTGATTGAAGATGCTACTTATACTAACAATGTCACATTTTCATTCGTAAGAACATTAAGTAAGCGTGGTTGGTATAGTGAGGACGAAGAGCGTGTGAAATAACTTGTGTTATGAGCCAACATATCACTCGAAAAATAATGAATGGGTAACTATAAAGAAGTGTTACTTCATATGAACTATTAGGTGAAGTCGAATGTACTCCCTTTATTGGACACTTGTTGCTATTTATATATTTTTTTTTTATTTTGGTCAGCAATATTGAATGTTGATTATAAATTTAATTCAAGATATAATGATGATATTTTTAGTTAAATTATATATAAAAATGTTGAATTTAATTTTTTTTATAATAATTGAATTGAATTACGCATTTTTTTGAAAGTATAACTATCATATTATATCACATCAAATCTATTTAATCATTTGAATGTTGATTAATACATAATTTTTATACTAAAAGATAAATTACCATTATGAAAAATTAAATCCGTGTTAAAAGTGAAATTTTCCACTCTAAAAATACAAAAATCTGGACAGCTGAGAGAATGAGTACACGCTTTTTAACGCTTTGTAAGGTTGGGATTTAATGTGGAAGGTTGCAAGTATGATTGAGTTTAGGTACGAGGCAGTATTTGGTGACGACACGTGGTGGGTTAGGTTCTAGAAGTCATTAAGCGTCATTGTTGTCGTGTGATTGCACTTGTGAGGATATAAACGTGGCTTTGGGATTGGAGGAGCGATATATATTACTACTAGTATTATACCACGAAGCTACTTGGAACATACGAGTTTTGAGGTTTTAGTAATGGCCAATTTAATGCGACTTTGCGTTCTTGGACTTGTCTTGTGCTATTTTGGGGCTGTATTCCAACGCTTCTTGAGTTAATAGTGTTCAAGATTGAGTATTTTCAGTAACCAGTGGATAAGGAAGGTTTACTACCAAATTCACATTGACGCAGGAGGACGGACTCCACATTTGAAATGTGAAACGGGGTACAAATTTATTTCCGAGGTTATGAAGTTTATGATGAACGACCGGACGTTGATCCAAAGTTTATTGGTGCACATCAGTAAGAAGTTTATACATGCCAAGGAGTGATTCAATTGTTTTATACTAAGTAAGATGTTACATTACATCTATTAAGTAATAATAAAATATTTTATATTTATACAATTTATCATTAAAATACAATTTAACATACATCTTTGTACTTACTTGTGTTCTCTTAAACTGAAAATCAGTCCAGTTCAGTTCGGTCCAGTTCAATTCAGTTCAGCTTGACTTAGTTAAAATTTATACCTTACTTCAGTTCAGTTCAGTTAAGTAAATCTCAATTGAAGAGAACACATTCTTAGATATTTAATTGAGATTTTTTACTTCCTTTTATTTTATTTATTTTTGATGGAACATAAGAATATGTGTTAATATTAAAACAAAAAAACAGTGTACGTACATTTAAAGGCCTACCAACATCGTCCAAGCCCAAAATTAGAAAATAACGAATAAAAAATAATATAACAAAGTAGTCAAAAAGAAACTAAATTAGTCTATGCAAGTGCCTATATCACTTTCGCAGCTTTTCTGGTGCGGCATCTTAGTGTTGTAACATGGATAATCGACCTAGTAGTTTTCTGCAAATATGGGTCTTTGCCTTTAAATATCTTCTCATTTTGTGCTTGCCAAACGTGATAGACTGTTTCTGCTAACATGGTGTGAAAGACACAACAACCTTCCCATCCTTTCCGCATGCAAGTCATCGTAGCCAAGTGATCAATAGTGGCCAAGTCGTAAGCTACGAACTCATCCATGCCAATCCTCCCCTAAAAAATAACATAGGTTATAGGGCATTGGAATAGCAAGTGGTCAATCGACTCCTATCTTGAACAAAAGCTACAACATCCATCCGTATAAATTTCAAAGAAGGCAAGTCTATCTTTTGTCGCTAACTTGCGGTGCAAGGCTAGCTAACCATAATATGAAAACAGCCTTCGGACGAGCCCGGCTGCATATAACTATATCACACCAATCAAGTGTGGGGTGGGATCTCATGTACTTACTTCTTTTCTCTTTAATAATTTCATAACTTACTAACTCTAAAAATGAAAAGTATTTAACCCACTAAATAATTCTTTATTATTATTTTTTTAATATATTCAATCCTTCAATACTTTATTACTTATTTACAACTATACAAATATAATTAATCTTACACATTATTTATTTATTTAAGTTTCTTAATTAAAGAGAATATGATAGCTTAAAAAGTTTTTAAGAGTACGGTGCTAAATGGGCCGATCGGTATGTGTCAGTATTAGTATCACGTTGTGTCGTCTGGTGTGTCCTAATTGCATTAGGATCACCCCTGACGAACGATGATTCCTGGTCTATATTGTGTCATCGAAATGGAAAGGAGAGAGAGATATTTGTGTTGTGTCAATAGTGAATGATAAAGGCAGTTTAGGATCGTTAATGTGAAATTAAAAGTAAGCAGTAGCGAGAATAAAGTAGAGACGGAACGACACGTGACACTACGTGGATCCATCATATTCATGAGGAAGGAAAACGTTAAAACTTGGCAGTATTAGAATTTATACTTATTTTCCTGTAAATAAATAGTTTTGGAAGAAAAAGCTGTTGCAACAACAATAATAAAATTTGACACGTAGCAAATTTGTCATGTAGCTTACTTTGTCGCTTTGTGACTCTTTTTGGGGTTTCTTTCACTCTAAAACCTCTTAAAATAAAGTGACTAGGATGTAAGGAAGGTTTAAGGTCAAAGATTGAATACGCATATATCTAATATCTCTTGTGGCGTTATATTCACTCATTCTACCTTAACTATACCTATGTACGATTTATGGTCAATCATTTTGTAATTAAAACATGTTTATAAATATAATGTTATACATATGATATTTATAAGTTTACGATAATTATCGATCATTATCTCTTCAGAGTAATGGAAAAGTTGACAGTAAAATTGATGAGGGTGTTTTTGTAGATTATTTATTGATTGATAGGGTTATGCTTTAAAGTAGAGTTTGATATTATTCTTTTATGGAATTATGCGCACGTGTTTGATGAAGAGGTGATTAGCTGATAAGATAGCGTTGGAAATGTTTGGTAGGTCAAAGGGAACACGTAGATGGGGTTTATTTGCAATATTTTATGTGTTGTAGTACAATGATGATTTTGTGAGGTTCAGATTCGGACAGCTTCTTCAAACTTCAATCTATCTTTGTTTTTTTTCTTGGGTTTGTTGTCACGCAATTAAGCTTGACAAGGATGTGCCATTCCCCTAGAGTTCAACACTCCAATTGAGAAAATTAAAGCCTCCTATCCTTGCATGCTAGCTTGTGGATATACATCATCATATGATATGAATTAATATTCAAAACAAATTATGATGACACATTAAATTCAATCATGACTGTGTAGTCCAAGAAGAAGGTTTTTATTAGTCGATTGAATGCCTAAGATTGAGTTAGTTTTGTCAAAATTTTAGACCCCGTTTGTTATATCGTTGGAGTAGCCATCTCCCAACTCAAATTGAACATTTTGTATACAAAAAATTCAATTTAAAAGGTCATTCAAATTCTATACGAATCAGTCCCTTAAACATTTGGAAGAGGTACTTAGCACTACTATTGAATTAAGACTTTAATGCTTTTAATCGTTCATATTTACTTATTTCATTTGTATTGGAGTGATATACAGTTTTAATTATTAGATGTGGGTCCACATCTAGTGAACTTAAATATGATGGGATCGACCGGTCGATCCATATGTTTCTGAACGACTGAACCAACGAGGTCTTGTCTGTTCGGAGACTGAGACTTAGACCTAGACCAAATGCATCATCAGTCATAGGCTTGACAATGGATGGGTTTTACCCCATCCATAAACCAACTTTTGGATATCCAAGGAATTATGAAGGAATGGTTTTGGGTTTGACCAGGCCGATCGGACCAGAAACTGCTCATTTCCGCTCAGCCCCTTAAAATCCGGACCAGATCGGGTTGGGCCAGGCTGAGTTTTTAAAAAAAAAAATTAATTGAAGAAGAAGTGAAGAACATCACGAAAACCCCACCACTGAACAACGCCGCCGCAAGAATCGTCACAACCCGGACCATATTAACCGGCTTTGTTCAGCTGGTTAATATGACTTCGATTCAAGCACGAACAAATGGAGATGATTCAAGCACAAACAACGAGTAGAAGAACAACACGAAAACCCCATTCGAGTAGAAGAATAGATGGAAACACTGAAACCCCATTCAATTTAATTGAACAAGACGAATAGATGAATGAATTGAAGAACTGACTGAAGACGGAAGAAGACGATGAAGACGAAAGAAGACGGAAGAAGACGATGAAGACGAAAGAAGACGATGAAGACGAATTAACTGACTGAAGACGGAAGAAGACGATGAAGACGAAGAAAATTGGAAAAGGCAAAGCAAAGCAAAGCAAGCCAGCCGCCAGCGTCTCTGCGTGTGAATTGATTTGGTTAGGGTTGGGTTGGGTTTTTTTGGGCTTTAACCCAGTCCAACCCGAAGTACATTTTTAAATTGAATTTTGATTGGATTGGACTGAATTTTTAACTTTGATACTATCCAACCCAATCCATTATTATATTTTGGGCCATGGGTTGGATAAAATCCATCTATTACCAGGCCTGATCAGTCATAACGATTCGTTTAGTACTGAACTGGTTCATTCTAAAAATTGTGCCATTTTTACTATTTTGGTTCTTTAAATCGGTATACAATTTTAGAAAATGAGAAGGTTTCTTTTGTGTTTAGTTTGTTGGTTTCCTATGGAAACCAAGGGAAAATAATCCATCATAAGCCAGGATTTGGTCCACCTTAACACAATCCCCCAATCACATAGCTGCTTAAATGGATGTTTGGTATAGAATTGGAGTTGGATCCGTTTGAATGAATGAATAGTGATCGAATTGTAGTAGGATTGTTAAAATTAGTGTTTAATATAGAATTGTATTGGATATGGTATTGTAGGTTTGTTATGTAGGTTGTGTAAGAGATAAATGATGGGTGTAAGTATGATGTGATTGGTATTGGGATTTGATAAAATATGTATAAATATTAGATTGGTTAATTATTGATATTTAAGGTTGTTAGAATTATATGATTAGTATAATTATGTAATAAGTTGTTTGGTAGTATTTATATATGGAATAATGTTTTATATATTAAAATGAGATAAAATTACAATAATAAAATTATATTCTAGGATAATCGAAGCAAATATTAGTGAATGGAATCGTAAATAATTGAATAATGTATTCGAACACGATTGTGGAGACATGGTATGGCATG
>JAYMSP010006151.1:0-12199 GCA_036897095.1 Plantago elongata | reverse complement strand
CACTTAGCAAGTATAATAATGCAATAGGTTATAAACTAGAGATGACTTTCATTTGCAAGCAATGTGGGATAAACCCATTCACTTTTCCAATTTTAAGCACTTGTTCCTCACTAACCCAATGTTCATTTTGAGCATGCAATATATTAATTCGAAACTCTTACATAGTAGCTTACGACTATATATTTTAATCACTTAATTAACGAATAATTAAGAAGTAGTCTCATAGCAAACATACCCCACAAGGCAGTTTATTAATACTTTTCTTCATAAATTTCAACAATATAATGGGAAATAAAAGTACACTATGAATATCGACGATAAGCCACTCATTCCTCGGTCCTCACCATTACAATCTATGATAGAAATTCCATACTGTAATATTATCGGAATTCGATTTTTTTCTTACAAAAAGTTTACTTCTAAGTATAATACTTCTGTTAAAGTTGATACCTGAATTTTTACTATCACAATTTCTATACTTATTGGGAGTATAAATTTATTGACATAAAACCAATGCTCTATTTGGAGTTTGGACTACGAGGCCGTTCCAAAGAGTTAAGCTGGAGTATTTTTATACTTATTATTCAATATTTTAACGACACTACATACTACTAAACCATATTGAGGTATCAATTCAAACTTTAGATTCAACTCGAACTAGTTTATAGCCCGTCAAAATTCAACGAGTATTATAGAAACTTATTAAAAATATTTCAATATAACATATTTATTACACAAAGAAAATAAAAAATATCATATAAAAAATTGATTAAAAGTTAATCATTTTCAATAAATTGAATTTAAAAAAAGAGCTAACATAATTATTAATAATTTATTATAAACTATGCATTCAAGTTTTCAAGGATGGTAAATTTAAAATTTTCATATAGTTCGTCAAACACCTCTTTGTATACAAAATGTGTGGATGTACCATTATCATTTAAGCGTGTAATTGGGTAGGATCCAACCCGAACCCGTTAAAACCTGAAAAGTTAGTTATGTCAGGTCCGAGTCGGGTACACTCGTGCCCCAACCAAAACTCGCCCTGCCCAAAATCAAACACACACTAAGACCCAGTCCGGACCCAACTCATACAGAAACCGATTTGAATTTGACCCGTACCTAAACTTTTAAACGGGTTGGGTTCTACCCTACCCAAATCCGTTCCGTACCCGATGGACAGAGGCCTGATATTTTCTTAATAGGTCCTCTACTCGTACCCAACCCGTTGATTAATAACGGGTAAGGGTAGGGGTCGGGTAGAACCCACCAAACCCGTAAAGTAAACCATAAAAGACTAACCGACTGTTTGGGATGCGATTTTAATTGGGAAAAAATTTAATTGTTTGTGTATAAAAAATGCAATTAGAATTGAGTTTTTCAAATTCAAATCTTATTTGCAAACAGTCACTAAATGTTCAGATCTGAAATTAAAAGCCACGATGATGGAATCTTTCATCCAATGATCTGATCTATCCTCCCCCTAACCCAATTCCACCAGTACCAATGCCTCTCCCAAATCACGAACCACCACTACCACAACTTCTAGTCCTCTTCCTCCTTCCGCAGTGCCTCACCCAAATCATGAACCACCACCACTCCTCCACATCCTTCTGCAGTTGCCCCATTCCTCAATCGGGAGATATTCTAACAACACATCCTTTCCTTAATTGAAGGCGCTCATGAGAGCTGGACCTACGCCATATTATGGCAGTCCTCCGTCGTCGAAATCGAAGGTCCCTCGATGTTCAGTTGGGGGAGTGTTTACTTTTGTTTCGGGGTAAACATTGGTTCAGTTTGTTGCTCTGTTCAGATGGAAAATGAAGTATTAATTGGCAAAAAAAGTTCCAGTCGGTTGGGTTCGGGTCCTATATGGGTCTGTACCTCGGTTCGGGTTCTTGTACGGGTCCGGGTACATACTCGATCCGTACCCGTACCCAAACATCATTACATATTTACGGGTATTTTGCGGGTTCGTGTTATGTAGGGTAGAGGGTCTACCGTTTAAAAGCTTATATGTACCCCAACTTGACACACAACCTACCTAGAATCCACCCAACCCCCTCCTCCACCCAACCATAGATAAAATTGTGAAAATATGTGAGAAATTTATGTTAGCAAAATAGAAGAATATCCATCCCACCAACAAAAGTTTACGCCAAAACATGTGGAGAATTGTTTTCTTGAAAGGAAGCATTTTCTCCCATTTAGGGAACCTCCCCCCTATATATACGAATTGGATACACCGGTGCCCGTCTGAATTAAACTTACCATGCCCAAAACCCAACCTCACAGTAAGACCCAATCCATACAGAAACTAATTGGAATTCGACCCGTGCACAAATTTGACACACAATCCACCTAAAATCATAAATAACAAAAGATTTTGTCAGGGGGTAAGGTGGGTACCTATCCTCCCCCCCCCCCCCCCCCCCATCGGCAGAAAATAAAATTGCGAAAAACTCCTGTTCTTGCTTTCATTTTTATCCAAGATTTCGGGTTGTAGGTCCTCCTAACTTTGAAATTGCGGGTTCGATATGTTTACATTTTTTTAAATTGTTGGTGGGGTGCGGGTACGTGTTATGAAATCCATCAAAATCATCGAGTTTCACCCCACATGTTTTGTAATGGGTCGGGTACATAAATATGCAATAAGGAATTTGTTGTTGTCCGACGGGATCATTATTATTCTAAGGAGTAATGCCTTTTTTCCGTATTCATTCCAAATAACATATTTGCCTCAATAACATGCTACCCAAGATTCGTTACTATAAGGTTTTGTTCTCTTCAAGTGAAAAATCATTCAGTTCAGTTCAACTCTGCTTAATTGTATTTATATTATACTTCAATTCAGTTCAGTCCAATTCAAGTTCATATTAGTTTAGTTCAGAAAATTGAAGTTGAAGTTGAAGTTCGAGAACATGATCTAAGCCTTGTTCTATTGCAATGTGAGGAAGCATGATCAATATTACCAACAACATGATCATGAAACCAACCTTAAAAAATCATGTTGTTAGGGAGTCGACAATAATTGATGTTATTTAAAAAATCAACCGTGAACACTTCATAGATATACTATTCACTCTACTCAAGCTACCATTGCCTTAAATATTCAACATACTCTATAAATTTTAGAAATGACGTATCATTAATCTCATTTACAATGTCATTAGAATGGCTCAATAAATGATATAGTTTGGATCTAGTGACGAATTGGTCAAGTGCTCTAATAATGATGGGTACGTTGAATGGAAAATGGTATTCATAGGATGACAAATCTCTCTGATGAGTAAATCATCGTCTTTGAATGGATCGGATTATCCTTATTAACTGTTCTAGAAATTAGGAACTGAACAAACCAAAACACCCTTCGGACATTTAAGAATCACAATTATAAAGGGATATGATACGTATCCAAATCAAATATGTCCCGAATAATATTTTACAACAACTTTAACCCCATTTGATGGAGCCTATTGAATAAAATAAAAACATGAAATTTATCTTAACCCAAATTAAAAAAAAAAAAACTTGATAGTACACCATTATATGAGATAAATTTTTGTTCAAAAAGTTTAGATGGATTTGGCACGACGGATTAAATATATGTTCAAAATAATTTTAAGAGTTTTGTAGATAAATTTATAATAAGATTTAATAAAAAACATATATGCAATTAACATACAAAATTTAAACATTAAAATATATTCATGCTGAATATGCAACTGATTTCACAAAATGATATAATTTACCTTAATAATAAATTAAAATGGAGGACAAAATAAATTAGTTGAAATAACCTCGTGGGTGGAATGTGCTACCCCACATAACAATATTGGTATGGATAATAAAAATATACTAAACCAACATCATTATAAGATCACCAAACTTATAATTAATTAATATGTGTGCTAACACATTAGAATCACATTTAATTTGGCAAAAGTTCACGGAACATAATTCTCCATCAAATACCTTAATTTATTTGAAAAGTGAAAATAAATGACAAAGCTAAAATTTCATCTAAGATGGACTCTGCTTAACCGTATCAAAATTTTACGTAAGATGCCTACAATTTGAATGAATATGGTAGATGGTCTAATTAAACTTTGGTCCATGTTAGTTTTACAATAGCATATAGGTTCATTTTTTTCATTGACTAAAGAAATGATGCCAAACATGACCTTATTTTGTCAATTTGATATCCTTCATTCATTCCTAATTCAACTAAAATTCTTTATTTTCCTTTTTTTTAGTACCTTATTTATTGGTTAATACAATGAATTAATATAGGGGCCCTTATAATTTTCACAATATAATTATAATTTTCATAATGTAAGATTATGGACTTAAATGTAAAATCAGAAATAATTTTCAGACCAAATTTAAAGTTTGATCAAAGTAAATAAGAAAAAAAAAGCTTCCTTATTCGTAGACTAAGCGGATTCAGAATTGTCTTTTCATTCCAAGGCATAACTTGTATCTAGGTGCCCAAAGTTTCGCTCCCAGAAATATAGCCATCCCTGCCCTCTCACGCCAATCCCACGAGCCTCTTATCCATTCTCGTTGAATCACGGTGGGGGAGGAAATTTAAATAGAAAAACTCGCATGGGTTTAGGGATAATCAGTCGAAGTTGTAACAATTTTGATGGAGCTTTGTAAACAACTCTGATGGAGATGGGGAAGTTATTTCCAACTCCATCCAGAGCATCTCCAATTGGAGCTGTAAATTGTCCAATCGGAGCTAAACAACTCTAATGGAGTAGCTCAACATTGGAAAAACACCGACCAACAAAGTTATGCAAACAACTCCGGTGGATGCGATTGGAATTGTTTATACAGCTCTGACCACTTCCTAAATTTTTTTCTTTTTGAATTTCAAACAAATTTTTCGTTTAATTTTTAATCTTATATTTATTAGTTTGTTGAATATTATAAATTATAAAATATAATTTTGAATCTGGAGTAAATATATAATTTGTTTCACGCTCTTATATTTAGAATAGAATAAAGTGGCTAGATATTATACCCTTCCATTATAAAAAGTCAGAGTCAAATTTGCAAACTACATTAAAATTTGTGAATTGTAAATTTGGCTAAATTAAATTTATGTGTTTATTTGAACATATATGTAATAGTTGATAGATATTTAGATCTAGATGTAAGTATTCATTTAAAAGCGACTAATCTGAAAAGAGGACATCTAGGAGGGGTGATATGTGATATTTTCCATCATATACTATTATGAATATTATATAAGAAGATCCAATTGATAATTTAAGTGCTAAAACATTAGCCTCATGTTTAATATGGCAAAAAACTTGAAGAAATTCTTCTGAGAGTCCGAAAAGTTATGAGAGTCCTACACAAAACGATTCCGCCGCACAATATGTACACAACAATACACAATTTACAAATTAACAAACATCAATAATTTACCCACAAAATCACACAATTAATATATAATATTGCATGACTCTCAGAACTATTAAAAAAACTTGAACTTTCAAAAGTTTAAACTTGTTCATGGTACAAAATTTTCGCCTCCCATATTTGGACTCCTTAACCATAGAATCAAAATTATTAATATCTTGTTAAACATATAAGAGAAATAAATATTTAATAAATGTTATTTTTAAATTACATTACATTATTTTATTTTATTTTAATGAATAAAGTGATTTATTTAACGAGATTAATAATAGTATTTAAGATTGATGTCTATGTATTCGTCTTGTCATGTCGAATTAAATTATATGCTTAAAATATTTTTTAAATTCATGTAGAAAAAATTGTAATGGATTTAATTAATCAGTATATGTGATCTACTAATTATAGTTGAAAATGTGTAAACATAGTATATATGCATTAGGATGTAATAAAAAATCTTTCAATTGGTTATAATTGACTAAATATAGTATATATATTAGGAAACATGGGAAATATGGCACTGTACGTGAATGGATTTTGGTGGGTACAAAATTAATGACAAACTGACTAAAATACCCTGTTTCAACTAATTAAAATTAAAAATTTCACTATGCGACGTGAAAAATGAACCAATAGAAATGATTGAAATTTTCGTTAGGGCTTATTACCAGTGGGCCTCCTGATAGAGACTCAACTCACATATTAGTCCCTAATAATCTAATAATTATATTTGAATCAAAAAGACATTATGGTGTTGACCAACTTAAATTAAGTTGTTAAATATTTGCTCCCCAAACATGACCTTGCAATTTATTTATTTCATTGCATAAAAATAAAAAAACTGAAACTCATAAACATAAACTATATTATTAATAAATTATAAAATTATAATTAAAATATTAATTAAATATTAATTAAAAGTATTTTTTTTCATTTATTTATTTCTCACTTTTTGTTGTTGTTCTTCTTCCCTTTTCTTTTTTAATTCTTCCTCTCCTCCTTTTCTTCTTCATTTCCATTTTTTCTTCTCTTCCCTCCTTTTACTTCCCAATCAAAAACTCCATTAATGGAGCTTCCATTGAGCTCCGGTTCAAGCCTCCTCCAAGGAAAGTTCACCGGAGCTTCCGTGGTGGAAAGATCCAATCAACTTTTCTGCCATAAAAGCTACGTAAATGGAGCTTCCTCCACGGGAAGCTCCAAATCTCTGATGGAGAGCTCCAGAAGCTTCCCACGGAGATTTGGAGCTTCCACAATGGAAGAAATTAAAAGAGAAGACAAAAATTAAAATAAAAACTAAATTTAAAATCGATTATAATGACTAAATATATATATTAATCCTTCCAGTTTTGAAGATTTTTTTTAAAAAATTAATTAATTTATTTATTAAATAAAAATTAAATTGCACCTAAATGAAAAACTTTGGAACGATTCATTTTCAAAGAGCAAATATGAAAAACTCCATCATCCTGTGAATCATTCATTTTCGAAGTGCAGATATGAAGAAGTACCAAAAAAAGAGTTTAAAGTAGGTATAAATAACCTCCAGATCAAATTCCAATGTCTAGTTTTTCAAAAAACAGTTACCTGCTAATTTCATTAACTTACCAAGTCGAACAATATCAATTACATCTAGGTCCTCACGTGCTAGGCACGTGTAATAGGTTGGGCGCCCAAAATTAAAGGTGTTTGGCTGAATTAAAAATTCAATTTTCGAAAAAGGTTAAAAATGAGTTTTCCTTCTTTTAATTCGTGAAAAGTCAAATTCGTGGGTTTTAATGTAATTAAATTTAACGAACAAAGTGATTACATGTTATTATTTAACTAAAATGAATCTATATGTAATTGATAAATTTAAGTGGGGTACTGGATGAAATTTTTTCTTTAAATTATAGTTATATAAATTCACGTACATATTTATTCGTTATGAATGCACCGATATGACATTCCAATGCACATGTCCTTGAATATCAATTTTTAACCCCTACTGCAAGTTGCCCACTACTGCAAGTTGCCCAATACCAATGGAATCGACAATGGCAATAAATCCAATGTATAATAAGGATCTAACATCACACAATAAAACAAAGATCTAACGTCACACAAACTAATTTTGCAATGAGTTAAAAACATGGTATATATGTGCACGAGAATTCAATCTTGATCCAAATGTTTGTAAAAGTGGACATTTAAACTTGAACTACAATATACTTTTGAGTTCGAAGTCACTAATAACGAAACCATAACTAATGCACGTCAAAGTAATGCAAGTATGCAACCTTATATATAATGGCGAGCATAACACCAATTCATCTCACAAATGTCTACAAAATTATGATGAGGGTCGAGGGATCCCTACACATTTATGGATGCCACTTCACCTCCTTATAATTCCTCTTTTCCAAATTTGAGAGGAAGCATCTATACGTAGACAATGTCTTTGCATATGTTAATAAACATATCCCAACTTACATGTGTATTCATGGACATTGGCAGAGTTGGCCCCTTACATAGCCAAGTGGAGGCATAACTCCCCCAACCAATGTAGATCAAAATTTAAGTTCTGCCAGATGCTTGATGGATTATTTGATTTACAATTAAAATTAAAACAAGTCAATATCTCAAAAGTTTCAATTTCGGTGCACTTGCGTATATAAAAATTACACAAAAAATTATAATTTATTTATCTTAACTTTAATTTTAATTGAAACAGTCTATATTACTTTTCATACATTAAATGTAATTACATCATATTAATGTTGTGATGTTTTTCGAGCCGAGCCAAACCGAGTATTTTGATACTTGAGCTCGAGCTCGAACTTAACTGAACCGAACTTCGGCTTGTTAACCAAACGAATAAAAAAACGAGCTCGAGTAACATGTAACGAGCTCGAACTCGAAAAAGTACAAGCTTTAACGGGTATTATCGAGCTTTATTTATAAAAATATTAATAATATATATAAAAAATTATAATTTATTAAAATAATTACTTTTAACGGCTCGACTAGTTAACAAACCATATATGAATTCGAGTTCGAATTGACTCAAACGAGCCGAGCCCTCGATAAAGCTCGGCTCACATAGGACCGGTACAGCACATTAACTTATTACAAACAAAGTAAGAAAGCATATCAACTTGAAAACCTACTTCTAAACAGAGGGATAACCAAACTGTGACAAACATTAGCTAACTTGGCATCCGTAAAACACCGACATACAACCTTCTGCACCACTACACGGAGCAGACCATTAATGTCAACGGAAACATCATTACAAATCTTGCTGATTGGCATGGCACTGAAATAGTCATTTAGATGGAATTTTGGTGAAATTATATTTGAAATGGAATTGAAATGGGTATTTCAAGTGTATTTTAGGCCAAATCATTGTTCATCGAACCAAATGGAGCGATTTAAATGCTATGACAATCAACCCCTAATCTTCTTGCAAGCCAAATTGCGTAGATGAGCTCCGCCCAAAGTACCTTCAACAACCTCCATTTAGGATTTCTCCCTTTTCCCAAACGACAAAGTTCCCTTTTAACATAAGAGCAAGAACCGGTAGGGAAATTCATTCCAACCAACTAAACAGAGACTTCCAAGCAGTATAAACAACAGGGGCAATTAACAAGAATATGGTGAATATCTTCAATACCCACACCACACAATACACAATTAGAATCCACTTGTATTCCAAATTAGTTGCCACAGTAGATCATAGTGTGAGCCATAAAACAAACTTGGCACGAGGAGTACATAGATTAATTATTCATGATAATTTTTGATATTTCCATTTCAGCCTTGTTATTTAAAATATAATTGCAGTGAAGTTAATATGTGTACCAAAATTGACTCTTAATAAATGAAATTAGTATGCCACGGTTTAGTTTACTTTTGATAATAAATTAATAAAAAAAACAAAATAAATTGAGAAAAATAAAATAGTTAAACTTATATAAACAACGTTGATCATAATGTCGACGGGTATACCTTCTTCATACACTATTATATATTAGATCTTCATGTATGATAACTATATAAACTATAAGAATACTACTTATAACATATACAATTTGAAAGAGGTATGATTCATCATTTATTCCTTCGAGACCCGACGATTGATAACTTATATTTTGTATCGGGTCATATCGTATGGACCTGTTATTTAATAGTACCATACATGTTTTTCTTTAAATTGTATCTCTCAAATCCGATCCAAAATCCAACACAATTAAAAGGGCTGTCGCATATGTCCACCACACATAAACAAAAATTATTATTCTATAAATTTCACATTTTGTGGTTGTTGTTTTTTCAACTCCACTGTTGTATGTGTCACATCATAACACCAAAGACATAAAAATTATTATTTTACAAATATAATTTCATACTCTACGCCTCCCCCCCTCTCTCCATTGATATCAAGAAAGTAGAAAGGAGATCAAAGTGAGTTTCCCGTGTATATAGTGCCTGCCGAAACCTATTAATTAATAGTAACATACATGTTTTTTCTCTAAATTGTATCTCTCAAATCCGAACCAAAATTCAACACAATCAAATGGGATGTTCACAGCAACCCCCGCGGCCGTATGTGTCCACCACACATACAAAAAGATTATTATTCTATAAATTATACATTTTGTGGTTGTTGTTTTTCAACTCCACTGTTGTATGTGTCGTATCTTAACACCAAAGACATAAAAATGATTATATTTTACAAATATAATTTCATACTATACGGTACCCCCGCCTCCCTCCGTAATATCAAGAAAGTAGAAAGGAGATTAAAGTGAGTTTTTCGCTAATATAGTACCTACCGTAAACCCCCCCCCCCCCCCACACCCCCCATTATTATTCTATAAACGTAATTTCACATGTTATAGTTGTTGATTTTTTAACCCCACAGTGGTACATGTCACATCACCAAAGACAGAAAAAAAATTATTTCACAATATAATTTCACACCATATAGTTGCCCCACCTACCCCCATGTGTACATTATAGACGAAGAAAGTAGAGAGAAGATGAAAAAGAGTTTCACGCGTATAGAGTATCTACTAGACAACCCCTTAAAAAATAATAATAATAAAATAATTGAGATGAAGAAAGTATATCAAAGAAAGTTTTCTTAGTATAGAGCATCTGGTAGACCACCCCCCCTAAAAAAATAATAATAAAAATAATTGAGATGAAGAAAGTATGTCAAAGAGAGTTTTCTTAGTAGAGAGTATCTGTCATACCCCCACATTATTGAAATCAAGATAGTAGAGAGAAAATCAAAGACAGTTCCTTGCCTATCACACATTATTGAATTGAATTTTCATATTTTAAAAATCATATTTACAAAATTGATTTACCAAATAGAGTTTGTAAATAAGAGTTATATAATTGGATTACTTATGAAATAATGTAGTACTTCTAATATAGTTCTCAAGTCATATTTATCTCATTTTTAAAGTTTTTCTTTTTTTTAAGAAAGAGAGCCTAGGCTCTCGGATTTTATATATATTAAATTCATGGCGGTTTGAAAGAACCCGCGAATACAAAAAGTCGCAGAATAATTACATTCCACCAAATGACCCAGCTAACTAACCACTTTACTAAGCTATTTCCATATACAAAATATACTGAAGGAGACAATACAGAAGACGCCGTGTATGTGCCAATCTCCTTGCTAGTGGAACCAAAAGAACGATTATGTCGTGCCAAAATTCGCCCATGTGCAAGCCAATTGTACCAAGCAATACCAAAATTCTGTCGGCAGCTACTTGTCCAACCATCTGAATTCAGCCTGCAACTATGTATCCAAATTGGGACCTGTAATGCCATGTCCATGTACATATCATGTTCCTAGCTCTGGGTAGGTGAACTACAGGCTGAGTATATAATTAGGCTTCTATCAAATAAACCCACAACAGGCTAGGCTGCAGAAGAAATAGTGTGGTTTATCATTTCAATAGAGTTTTTGAGTTGTATGTAACATTTTTATAGTTGCTCTTCTAATGAATTTCAAGTCGAAATTAACATATATTCAGAATTGGGTTATCATTCGAATTAGTCTCGAAGATGGAGGTATCAACTTCTTGAGGTATTTTTCATAGTATGGTCTAATCTTCTAATAGTTTCTAAATTGTATTTATACTAAAATTTTGAGTTTGTTTTCTTTTGAACTGAATTCTCAAATGCAATTGTCACAATTTTAAAGTATTTTACATATATTGTGGCTTACGGTTCTAACGGAGTTTTAAGTTCGAATTATCTTATTTATAGAAGATATTTACCATTCGAATTGAGTTGCTAATTGAAAATATCACATTCTTAGAGCTTATAAGTTTACCACTTCAGATTGAGTTTCCAAGTTTGGATACCACATACATACAGTAGAAAATCGACATATTAGCATTAAAAACTCACTAAATATAAAGGAGAATTAATTATAATTTTTATGGTAGCTACATGATTGTTTGTATGTATAGCTCTAAAGAGTATCAAACCCCTCCCCCCGTCCCCGACTTGTTATAGACGAAGAAAATAGGGAGAAGATCGAAGTTTGTTTCCCCACCCAGAGAGTACCTATCAATTCCCCTATTATAGTTGTTTCTGTATGTGGTCATCCCATCACACACACATAAAATTAGTATCTTACAAATATAATTTCACATGTTACAGTTGTTTTTTCACCAATCCCCCAACAATCCCGTTGATGGTACATATGTGCCCACCAAAAGCACACAAATTATTCTACAAACATAATTGCAAATTCCCCGGTTAT
>JAYMSP010006150.1:0-12201 GCA_036897095.1 Plantago elongata | reverse complement strand
TTTTTCTTCCAGATTTTTCTTAATGGACTCTTCATATTCTGTAACTCCTCTCATTGTTGTCCACTACCTCCACTACTGCACAATGAATGAGCACCCACTACTTGTTGGTAGTTAGTGTAGTTAATGAGAGTCACCCCATTCCTGTCTCATTGGTGAAGTCGAAGTCTGCACAAACATAATTCTTCTCTTCTCCTTCCTTCAGTCTCTGATAATCTAGGCATAAACTGAGTTCGCCAGAACAACTAAGAATAAGAAGTGCAACTTACCTGTTGGGTTTCGACTGTTGTATCCTGGGAAACAAGCGTCCACTGAATCCTGAATCCTCAAAGCACCATAGGTGAGGGGGCGTAATTGTTTTAAGGAAACTGTGCAAGCACAGGCCTCGGATTCTTACCAAAGGCGGTTTGTTCATTTACTTTATGTTATCTTCGATTGTTATACACTGGGACTAACAGAATGGAGATTTTGGTGAAATTGTGTTTGGAATGAAATTGAAATGGAGGTATTTTAAATGTATTTTAGGCCAAATCAATGTTCACCGAGTCAAATGGAGACATTTAAATGCCTGACCAATCAGCCCCTAAATGTTATTCTTGTAGTTTTGTTTTCTAAGCATCACTTTATAAAACGTTGTAATGATAAATTGTTTTTTTCTTTTCTTTTCTTTCTTCAATATGCAAGGACATAAGGAAGTTGAAGATGATTGTCGATATCTTCTTATTTATGTTCACTCATTTATTTATCATGCCATATTTTTACTCTACAAAAGCTAGGTCGAATTACATATTTACATGTTGTATTATTGTTCAGGATGAAGTATAGTTTCGACGGAGGAGGAGTAAACGTGATGTAGTTTTCGCCTAAAGAAGTCCAAATCCAGATAATTTACGCTATCAAGAATGCATTAATATAAAACTATAGGCTTGCTTGGCTAAATTTGCTGGAATTAGAGTAACAAATATTCATCTTATCATGATTGTATTAGCTTAGTTTAACTAAGCTTGTGATTTACGTTTTTCTTAGAGGAATGTTAAATACTGTACATATTAATCAGAAATGTCAAGTTACATATAGTATAGAAGCTCCGTAAATTTTGGCTACTGCGCATGTTTATATTGAATAATGATTTAATTTATGTATATGCTGTTTATAGTCTCGTTTTCTCATTTGAGATTATTGACAATACAAAAAATTAATCTAGATTTAGGAAGGATGAAAATTATGTTTCACAAACTTACCAAACTAAATCACATACCAATTAGAATAAAATGAATGGACCAAACATAAACTCGATCTTCATTTGCCACACATTTCAACGAATTGAATAAATAATCGCTCCTATACTCTTTCTTTTCTAAACCTTAATAAATACTATGTTAGTGTATGTCACAACGTAACTCAGCAATTAACCTTGTGTCCGCATTGTATTTTAAGTATGACTTTTCAAGTTGGCTTCATTCTGGCTATGGCTTTTGTTTTGGATCGCCTCGTATTTCATTGTTTTCTAGTCACTAACTAATGACTTAAGCCCGATCCGCCGGGCTCCTTTTCCTTTTCATTTCTTACAACTTCATTTTCCCAAATAACACTCAGATTGAGTTATCTTAATTTTAATTATACTTTTGCATATAAAGTTTAATACAAATTGAGATAATTCAATTCGAATGTGTTTGAGATAAAAAATTTCAATTCAAATTGAATTTTATATAAAAATAATGCAATTTTAATTCTATCGGAGTTAAATTAAGTAAAGAGGAGTTAACTACTTCACTAGCTGTCCTTTAAAAAAGCCAATTAAGAGTTTCCTAGTTCTTAGTTTCTTACCTTTGGACTGAACTGGGAGCTTTCCAATCTGGCGTAAAATCCCTTTTCATTTTTTAAGAATATTAATAAAATACGTTACTTTATTAAATACATCACCACTTTACAAAATATATTATTATTTTAACATGTCAACATATATAATTCCAACTGGATCACACCTGAAATTAAGGAACCTAGAACATTTTCAAGGCAATTACCTATATACGTTGGAGGTAATTGAACTGATTTCTTTTGTACTTTGATAATTGACTGTTGATTGAGAGCATATCCAACATACTTTTGATTGATTGGATTCTTGTAAAATTGTATCGACTATTGATTTTTAGTATTTAATTTATGAGTATACACTAAAATACAAATTCGAATCGAACCCATGACCTATGGTATCATGACAATTCAACCTAACAATTGAGCTGGCATGCATTTCAATGTATACAAATTGCAATTTACTATGTACCATTTTGATTAAATGCATATATAGTTATCTGTTTGATATTATCGACACCGATGGACTAAGCAACTGCTCTTTTACCCCCCAAAACATCTCGTGATCCATGAATCCATTAGTTTGTTGTAAATAATATACATGTTAACTGTAGCTTAGTGAACTTGGAGCCTTTACCAATGTTGTCTGGTTTATAAACCAAATTAAGTTTAGTTTGCGTCATAGTTCTTCGTACCCTGATTGCTACAGGGTTGCTACCTAGAGCGCTAGAGCAGTGTAATAACCGTTTTGACACGCTTTAGTGATAACTAGAGTAAACCGATAACATTATTGTTGCATGATTTTTGCTAGCTAGCTTGTCTTATGTCACCACACCAAAATTCCCTCCAACATATTCGTTTCATAAGTTAATTTGTATTTTAGTTAATTTGCATAATAGTTGACTATAACATTCTGATGCCGAAGCAAAACAACTTTTAATGTTAAGTTACCAAATTATACAACTAGCAACATACAGTACCTAATTACAAGTGCATATAGATCGATACAAGGGCAAGAGAGCATGCGAACACGTGAACACATGCACACACTGAACACATGAACTTTATCTTTTAACTTCTGAAAATTCTTGACCTTAAACATAAACTTGTCTTCAAAATATTCTTAATGTCTTAACATGACCAAGAGTTCACTTGGCATCGTAAAGTACATCCCCAACTGATGGTGACCACTTAATATGGATATCCACGATTTGCTAGTTGTCTAGCCGATGGTGAGTGCTTATTTTGAATAACCACGATTTGCTAGTTTTCTAGTCGATGGTGACCGCTTAACATGATAGTCACAATTTGCTAGTTGCATCGGCGATGGTGACCGCTTAATTTGATTGTTAAAGTTGTAATTTGTAAGTATCAGTGTTGATGGATAACAAAATATGAATAAGTGATGTAGGAAATTTAACACTACCACAAACAATGTTGTTAATCAGCAAGTACTTGCACGAAGTAATGACTAGTATATCATCAAGTTAAATAAAGTTGTAGAATTCAAGAGTATAGAACAACTTAACCATAAGACAACAATTGCAATGGACAGTACACTTTTAATTCGAAAAACTCACAACTTAAGCCAAAACTGTTGTAAGTCATCAAGGAATGCAAAACATACATGTTAATCTAACAACTTACTTATCAAGTAGAGTGCGAGCAGATAGCAATATGCATAACAACAAAAGTGAGCATCCAACATCAAAATGTTTAGTTCCAATATTAATGCTATCCTAATGATAGAATTATTTGCTGAGAACATAAATTAAATCTAGGGGCATGCCAGGAAGTGAAATAAGTTATATTGTTACAAGATGGCACAAGCAGCATGAAGACACACGACAAGTGTTAAAGGTAATGTTGTCATCAATTTGCTCCTATCCAGTAAACATAACTTGTTTAAAAGGCTCCATACTATACCATTGACAACTTAATTAAATCAAGGACTAATTCCATTAACCCATAATCATACATGCATGAATGCATCAACAATACTGGAAGTACCATGGCGTAATAAATAACAATCATGTTTCAGACATGACATATAAATATCAAATCATAACATAAAAATGAAAAACAATCAAATAAACAACTGAATGAAATTTCAGAAAAACTCACATTAAAAGAAAATAAATACGACAAATAAGAATCGATAATGGATTGAAAAATGTCTCTATTCTAGGACTGAGCATCGGTCCAGGTCCGGACCGAACCGATTTTAAAACCTTTTCTAATTCCGAGGACCGGACCCAAATTGGCTCGGTCCAGGCCCCGACCGAACCAAAACAATCGGTATGGTCCGGGCCTGGACCGAGCAGGCCCAAATTTTACAAAAAATAAATAAATAAATCGAAAAACAGGGGAGAAATTAGTCTATTTTGAAACACTACCTTCCAAAAATATTCAAAATTCTCCAAACCTCCAAAAATATGAGATCGAGAACAGAGGAGGCGACAACGGACGTGGAGGTGGAGGCATTGTGGGCTGAGGTCGAACAACGGAGGAGAGAGCAGTGGGAACCTTGGTGATGGAAGAGATCGAGAACAGAGGAGGCGTGGTGGCGACTGGCGAGGAGACAACAATGGTGGAAGAGATAGCGGCGGTCGGCGGAAGGGAGAGCAGTGGAGGCGGATCGGGAGTCGATCGGTGTCGTGGTCGATGGACTAGCCTAGACTGCCTAGTGACGATGACGAAGACGACGGCGACGAGTGAAGATTGTGGCGGACGGCGAGTGAAGACGGCGGCGAATCGGGAGTCGGTCGGGCGGTGCTATGTCAGTCGATCAGATTGGCAGATTGCGGCTAGGTATATGATTGGCAGATTGGGGCCAATGCTGAGAACTGAGAAGGTTGGTTAATTCCTTTTGGGGCCAATTTGGGGGTATTCCGGTTTTGTGCAATTTCTCGGTCCTAGTCGGTCCGACACGCGGTTTTCCGATATTTGACCCAGACCGGACCGAAGACCGAGAATTATAATTTTACAATACAGAGGACCGGCACTAGTCGGTTTAGGACCGGCCCGAGGCCCGACTTTTCGGTCCGGTTAGGGCCGGTATTTCGGTCCGGTTCCGTTTCTGCTCACCCCTACTCTATTCCACAGAAAATACATAACGGCTGGAACTTCAAAACAGAGATCCCTCCGGTGAAAGCATAGAATAATGTGTTAGGAATTCGCACTCCAAATATCAGCTCGATCCAACGGTTAGATAACCGGAAAATAATTTTTGAAGTTTGTTTTGCCTGATAGAATTCTTTGTGCGAGAGTAGTGTGTTTGACCAATGTTCCCTATAAAAATTAGGGTTAGGGTTGGATAAGACGGACTTGACTTGTAGCTGGGTTATATAATGGTCTGGGAAGGAAAGACTTGGGCTAGAATTAAAAGGTAAAATAACTGGACAAAGAAAAATGACCTACGAGCTACGCTCTGACGTTTAGTTCACTCTAGAACGTAAAAATTCGAATTGTGAATTTTCGAGCTATTACACTTTATGAAAGTTAAAATGTCATTAAATAAAAATTCTCCAATTCCCATCCAAACGCCCCAGATGTTTCTGTTTATCTGTCTTGTTCCCTGATTGAAGTGATTATATTCCTCTTAGTAAATTTGGCAGATCCAATACCCTCGAGCCTAATTTTCCTCTTTCTAAGTCTGGTATAACTATTACAGTTGGGTCCACTTCTCCTGTTTTTAAGTCTTGTTTAATTAGTGTACTCGAGTCCACTACTCCTGCCCGGGTTGCTCTGAATTAGAGCCTCCAACTTATCTTTGTTACGTTTCACGTCTGCTTTTAGGTCTGTTAAGAATTCATAGCAACATCACATGGTTTTATCTTGGCACATGGTACCTGCTATAACATGCTTTCTTTTAGAAAATCAGTAGACATGGTAGTAATGAACTACTAAGTATCAACCAATAACAACTAAATCATGATTCTTTAAATTTGTAATTCAATTCTTAATCATGACTTGTACATAATAATTTTAAGGAAAATTTTAGGATCATACTTCACATATCAATCAATCAAATATCATAATTATAAACCATAAGTTAACCATGCACAAATTCAAAGTAACTTATAAGCGTTCCATAATATAACATACATAATACACAACTAATTAATAGTGATGCAAGTTATAAGGGAATTTGCCTTGAACAAAACGAACAAGAGGAATGAGATTAGGAGTGGACGTCGGACGGAAAATATGAAACTTTGGGATTTTGTGAATGGGAATTCGGGATCGGGACAATTATTTCACATCCCAATCTCGTCCCAAATAAAGTCGGGATTTTTTGGGATTGGGACTTCGGGATTTTAGACGGGATCTCGAGATCCCAAATAAGATTAATACATATTCATCATCCAATTCAAATATTGATTTGTTTTCTACTATTCTTGAACAAATATAGGAAATATAATATATATGATTCGAACTTTAAACATCATCTTGTAATTCCACTATAATTAAACCAACAACAAAATTTAAAGACTAAATTTACTTCAAAAGTCAAGAACATCCATGGTTGATATAAATATTGTGGCACAAATAAGTAATTCCAATCTAAAAAAATTATACTATCAAAATAAATTAAACGATTCAATTCTACTTATGAAGTATAATGATTTCACTATTTTATATGCATATATATATTTTAGCCTTTTATTTTATATAAATATATATAAAATCCTATTTGAAATATCAAATTTCAATTGGGATGTAAAATCAATCATAATCTAATCCCAAAATTTAATATGGGAATTCGGATTTATCCCAAACGGGTTCAAAATTTATTTTGGATAAAATCATTCGGGATCAGAATTTTTCCAATACTCCATCCCAAACACCAACCCCAAAATGAGATCGAGAACGAGTTGGAAAACAGTCCGTTGTTCGTCATCTGATTCTACGTGGATAACAAATCATAATGCCAATCCGGATGATATATTGGAAATCTTATATCAAAATCTCATATTGATCTTACGGTTAACGAATTGAAAATAGATTTTTAAATATGATTACCTTTTTTTGGTTAGAAATTTTCAATTTGAAACTTCCACTTTTATATTACAAACAACCTTTTTCTAGTAGTAATGTATTCTGTTTTGCAATTTCAACTATTTTTAAGGATTTGTAAAATCATATATACTCCCATTCTATCTTGGACAACCGTGATTAGAAATATTGTAGTAATGAATAGGAAAAAGTGAATGATGTTTTACGGATTATTTTCCATACAAATGCTCTGCTTGCTTGTGCAACATTTTACAAACTTCTAGTTAAAAGAAAAAAAAATGTTAATTAAATTGAATTAGCAATGAACTCTACTAAACATGGAGTCATAAAAAAAATATCTCACTTGGATTAAAATTGTAATATGAATCATAACATGTATGAGTGAGTTTCCTAAGAAAAAACCCTTAAATAGGAACCTAGAAACTTAAGTTTCTAACATTACAAACTAATCTCAAACAAAAACTAGTTACTAAAAGCCACAAAACTAAGATCCATCAACTGAATATACAAAAACGGATCAATATATAAACGATATAACCTGTTTTTTAAAAATCTTCATAGGAAAAGATCCAGCCATGAGTTCACCGGAAAAACACTACAACTCGATTGATTGTCAAAGTTAGCATTTATTTCTACAAGAATCTGCAGAACAAATGAAAGAGGGTTGATATGATTTAAACGAATTGTGATTTTTTTCAATTTCCAACCAATTTGATCGAGAGATCAAGCTATACAATTAATATTATGATTGATTACATATTGATACATAGTTGATCATGTTTCGAATGATAGAATTGCTTCAAATCCACATAGATCTGAAAGATCAAGTTCGAAAAATTATAGATCTAAATATATTAATCTATATTTTAGGGTTTTGGTGACATATTGATGTTATTGATGTTTATGCATTTAGAAAGTCTAGCCATACTTGCATAAGAATTATAGATTTTTTTTATTCAAGAATTGACCTCAAATATCAACTCAAATTTGGATAAAAGGGGTATAAAACGTGTATATGTTTATTCATGTATATGCTATGTTCTCATGAATATTACCTATGTTATCAAGAATAATAACTATGTTTTCATTCAAATCTGATAGTCGTTTTGTGATCTATTTTTCTACACATTATTTTGCATTATGTTTTCTACTGTATTTCCTATGTTCTCATGCATATGTATTGTCATCTCAACTATATATCATATGTTCTCAACAATATCTACTATGTTTTCATTGAAGTTAATGCTCATTAATTTTGTTGATGTTTATGCATTCACATGGTGTAATCATGTTTTAACAAAGATTTAACGGTGTTTTAAATCAAATCAAATCTGGAAAAAAAGGTATACATAGTTTATATATTTTTTCCTATATTTGATATGTTCTCTAAAATATGTGATATGTTTTCATTCAAAACTTTATAGTCGTTTTGTGCTCTATGTTTTCGATAATATTATGTAGAATCTTAATGTTTTAAATGTATTTCCGATGTTGTTACATATATGTACTATCTTCTCGCCAATATGTCATATGATTTCAATAATATCTACTATGTTCGCTATGATAATTGTTCATTGATGTTGTTTTTGCATGCACAAGGTTACAAAACCCTTCAACTTAATGGAGGAGGATGATGATGAGTTATTTAAGTAACAAGTTCAAAACTATCCTTAATGTGTTGAGTAACCTATACAACAAGGAAGTTGATGAAAATATAAAGAAAATGGAGGCAAGAGCATTGCCAAAGAAGAAAAATGTTTAGTTAAATGCAATTGATGAACAAAAGAGATGATGAACATGAAGTTGATATCATTTTCTTTTTGCAAATGTATGAATAGTAGTATAAATAATTGAATGATACATGTTCCATCTTGAATAAAGTCTTGTTTTTTTGCGTCGATGTTCTGAGTGATCTATGATATCAAACTAAACACTATGATCTCAACTAAAAACACAATGATCTCAAACTAAAACACTACGATATCAACTCAAAAAACTAGGATTTCAAACAAAACACTATGATCTCAACTGAAAACACATTATGTTATCAGAGTAAAACATATTATGATCTCAATTGAAAATAGTATGATGTAAACACAAAACGATCTTAAACTTAAAAACTGTGTTATTAACTTAAGAAACTATGATATCAACTAAAATCAAACTATGATCTCAACTAAAAATATACTATGTTATCAAACTAAAAAATGATCTCGACAAAAATTGCTATGATATCAAAATAAAACATTATGATCTCAGACTAAGATATCAACTCAAAAAACTACACTATGATCTCAACTAAAACAATATGATATCAACATAAAAAAAAGCTATGATTTCTAATTAAACCCCTATGATCTCAATTCGAAAATCTATGATATCAATCCGTGACATAGCCCACATGTGGATTCGCGAGAGCATCCGCGAAAAACAATATTAACCCGGATCTGCAATAGGATCCGTAAAAAACACATGTTTAATGGTAAATTGTAAATTGATCATGTTTCTAGTTAAATTAACTAAAGCCCATTTCTTATAAGACTTTGTGTAGCGCCCTTATTTTTAACAATACGAACTAAGAAAAGTACAATTCGTGCTAGCTCTTGAGATTCGATGAACTTAAACTTGTAAAATTAAAGACGTAGTTCGATGTCTTGTGGTCCTTATACTTGGCATGAAAGTTCTTGAAATAAATTCGTGAACTAGAAGAAATATGCAGCTGAATTATAAATCATAAAATCCTTGCAACTGTAGAAAGTAGAAAATCGTGAACGTGTAATATTGAAGGGATTTTGGTAGTGGTCACTACTCCGGCAATGCTCCACTCCAATAACTCGGCTTCAAACCTAAAATTGATATTTTAGAAAGGGGTCAGTCGTGACCACTAACTTAGCAAGCATCCCCATGACTTAAAGTTCTATCCTCATGTATTTTAAAACTTTTAATCTTACTTAATGAATTGCATTATATGATTTGGCTTAACCTGACACTGAACACACGAACTTGATCTTTAACTTCTGAAAATTCTTAACTTGACCTTGAAAGCGTATCTTGAATGGCATCGTAGGTTCCTATCTTGGTCCATGGTGGCAATCTAAGGATCTCAGGTCACTTTCATGGCCCTATCAGTTGAATATGAAATAACAACTGTCGACCTCAGGACCATAGTCCATATCTATTGAATAAATATAAAACAGACGACCTCAGGAACTTGATCCCTATCCACTAAACATGAACATGAAAATAACTGCGCCATACATACCAGGATACTCCCCTACGAGCCTCTTAACTTATCTTTACCTTAATTCTCAACCTTAAACGTTTTGTTAAAATGAATACACATTCTTAAATTTTAAACTAATGAATACATGATTCTATGTGTGTGTAAAAATCATATAATATCAACATATTATTATTCATGTTTATTGTTAACAACTCAGAACATCAATCAAGCAACTACTACATGCTACCCATAATTTAGACCTCAAGTCCTTCAATATCTAATAAGGTAAGGTGGTAAGGCATGACTATCAATTGTAAGTAAGCTGCAGTTCATAAAAGGACACAAAGATGGATTACTTCTAAAATATATAGAATACAAGTCGATCATGAAGACGATACAATTCATGCAACACAACCATTAGAGACTTAATTAATTAAAATTGATCCAATACCAATTAGATAAGAAACCTAAGCTCCTAGTAAAAGATAAAAGGGCGAGCCACATGAGGTAGCTAGGGGCATGAAATATACAGGACCTTTTGAACAACATGAATATCATAACTTGCAAACCATGAATCCCGATTAGTAAGAGCATATTAGAGGAGCTTGCAAACACATATAACAATCAATCAATTATCATAAAATAGATCATACTTAACCATGTTGAATCTAAAAGAAACTTACATGCACATCATATTAAATCATAGATAACAAATCTAGTTAATCGGTGATGCAAGTTCTAGGGGAACTTGCCTTGAGAAAGAACGAACAATAGGACCATGGATTGAAAACCGACTAGTAAACTACTCTCTGTTCGGCATAGAATTATGGATGGCTCACAACTCCAAATGGTGACAGTGTAGACCGTTGTGTTAGGAATCTGCTCTCCAAATATCAACTCGATCCAACGGTTAGATAACTAGAAAACAATTTTTGAAGATTGTTTCGCCTGACATAATTCTTTGAGCGAGAGTAGTCTGTTGGGCCAGGTTCTCTTTGAAAAATTAGGTTTAGGGTTGGATATGACGAACTTGGGCTTAGAGAGGGATTAAAAGATGGATTGGTAAGATAATTGGACTGAAAAAGGATTGGACTAACTTTGATGAATAATAAATTGGGCCAAGAACGATTATGAATTCCGCTTTGACGAACGGTTCATTCGAAAACGTATAAATTCGAAAAATGAATTTTCGGGCTGTTACACTTTGTGACCATCTATTAAATATTTAAATATTATGTCTCCAAACCACCCTTAACTTTTGAGTATTAATATATCCGAGAGCTTTTGCTCTTTTATTTAAAAATATAAAAAAATTAAATATTATGTCTCATAATCGTATTCTGTTTTGCTTTTTGTAATTTTTTTTTCTTTTTCAAAAAGAGCTAGAGCTCTACACTATATAGATACTCGAAACATCACGGCGTTCTTTACGAACCTGCGTACACCAAATTTTTCTTACCTATTACAGACCAACTAGCTACCAAAGGTACTAATATATATCTATATCCAAAAATACCAAAATACTAGATATAGTTCATAATAACAAAAACTCTATGATAACCCATCCATTTATATTATGTGCCCTCCAAAGTACCTAGTTATGGTGCAAACCTAATCAAAAATTCCTCAAAAATATGTGTTCATCCTTGTCCTTCCCTGTGTGGAGACCTGTTTTGTCATGCCCAGTCTTGTGCCATGAACGTGCCATGTCTCCGTCAATCCTGTGCCCCACCAGTCTTAGACCATCACCAATGGTGACGCCTCACGACGCGTCGTCACCACGTCATGAATTTTTTAAATTTTTTTTAATTTGTATTTACATATTATTCATATTATAAGAGTTCTTAGACGTTGAAATTAATAAAATTACATTTTTAAGTCGTTTTATAATTTATTAAGGTTTAAAATTCAATTTTTTTTATTTTGCTAAAACATATTTAATATATTATAATAGTGTTTAGAAGTCAAACTTAATAAAATTGTATTTTTAGAGTTTGTTTTACAATTTTAAGTTCAATTAAGAGAGAAAATGAGTTCGAGATTGAATGATCCAAAAATAGTCGAAAGTAGTCTCTGTAGACGCTCAGAATCTACAATCGAATTTAGGTTGATGAATTGGGGGGCACCGACGACCTGCAAGACAACAAGCA
>JAYMSP010006149.1:0-12208 GCA_036897095.1 Plantago elongata | reverse complement strand
GTACTGATGGAAGAAGCAATAATTATTCCAACCATGAAATTAAGAAGATAACCAAATAATAATTAGGGAGAAAGAGAAATGGAAGAAATAGTTGGTGAGAGATAAAACTGTAAAACTGAATGGATGGTGAATCAATTATTTAGATCTGAAAGTGTTAGTTAATGGCAGAGAAAACTAATACACTGCTTAGATTTGGATTGCTTGGATTGGGATGCGGAAGGGCGCCGATTGGATATATTGGAGCAAGGCGAACTGCTTTCCGGGAAAGAATTGTGAAGCACGATCGACAAAGTTGTTTTACGGTTTTTAAAATATTATTGACTCTTATTATATTGTAAGGTGCGAGGTGTCACCGTCATTCAATAGTTTAAGGAGTCATGCGAAATAGTTATAGTCGTAAATATATAATATTTTAAAAAGAACGACGAAATACAAATACCTATGTGCAAAATGTATATGCATAGAATGACTTGAGTCTTGTTAATGAGTACAATACAAACCCAAAAACTAAAAGTCCAAATTAAACTACCCAAAAGCCATTGACATCATCTAAACAGTTCTAGCTTGGTTTCTTTGTATGAACCCAATCAACAATCACAATGTTCACCTAAACTAACACAATCACCATGCTATATACTCTAGAGTGTTTTCAATTCCTTTAGAAAAAAAAAATTTGGACTACATCTGTAAAAGTTCTGAACGAGTATTGTGTGCAGTGTGAGGTTGTGAGTAGTGAAAATTGAAATAACGTTTTTTAGTAGCTGGTTGTTGTAGAATAGAGAATAAGTGATAAGATAGTCTAGAGAAAGAGCGGTTTTTCCATTAAATATGAAAATTCTACTTTTTTACACATTAAAACCCACAAACTCTAAATAAAAATTCACAGACAACGTGAAAACTCGTAGGAACTAAATAAAAACTCACAGACAACGTGAAAATTCACATATCCTAAATAAAAATTCACATACAACGTAAAAATCCACTGATCCTAAAAAAAAACTCACATACAGTACGTAAAAATCCACATACACTGAATAAAAATTCACAGACCCTAAAAAAAATGAATTTCCATATCTAATGAAAAAACCGCTCATTACCTAGACTTTATACTTATTATATTGTTATACAATAGAAAAGAAGTGTTAAATTAATTTTAAAAGTGAAACGACACTTTTATAAGTGTAATAACACTTAGGATAATAGGAAAACTATTATATTGTTTAATTCAGAACCACAATTATTTTATTCAACTCATATAATAAATGTTTCAAAACGTAACTAGTGTTTGAGCTTCTAAGAAATCAGGTTTTCTCCTGGTACTAAACATTTTTGTACGTGTTGTGACCTGTGAGTCATATATTTTACTTTTTATGTTCCTTCTGTTCGTTAAATAAACTCTACTCTATTCTACTTGAATAACTACTCTACTTGTATTCAATTTTAAGATGAATATCTTTTGGACATATGCATCATCTGTTAACGGACGGAATTTTATTAATAACTAATAAATAAATCTAGATGGACTTTTAGATTTGAACTAGCCCTTGTAAATTTTAGGTTATGAGTTGAATTTGAATCTATTCATTATTAATTTTGAACTAGATCAAACAATGTACTGAACTTGTAAGGTACGTTAAGGCGGGATCTGCGGTTTAGTGAAGCAATTAATTATGGCTGGGTAGGTTAAATTATAATATATAAGTTGCGTACCTTGAGCCGAAAAGATTATTAGGGGCTGATTGACATGCGACTTAAATGCCCCGATTTAAATGTCTGAATAGTGATCGGAATTGTAGTAAGATTGTTAAAATTGTGTTTGGTATAGAATTATAATTGGATAGTGTATTATAGGTTTGTTATATAGGTAGAGAAAAATGTTGTTACTGTAGAGACATTTCGATCATCGACATTTAAGTGCCATAACAAACACAAAATCTCCAAGTAGCATCCAAACGGGCATTTGGATGCTACTCCAATCAGCCCCTAGGTAATGCATTTGCTTTTCGGCTAGGTCATAATCTTAGGAAATCGCATGTGTTTTGATTTATAGATAACAAAGTACGTGGAGGTTGTTTCTGAATAATTTATTTAAAGAAGGGTTTATATATTTTTTAAATTATTTACATTATTAATTAATTTTATAATTATATTTTTTAATATTACAACAAAACTTATTTCAGTAACATAACCGTTCTAATTAATAACATAAGTAGTTCTGTTGGTAACATAAATCGTTTCTAGATAGAGAATTTTTCTCATGATAATTTGTGTTGAATAAACTTAAAAATTAAACAAAATAAATATATTTTCACCTAACTTTTATGATTTTTAATTACTTTCTAATCAATATGCATTTCAATTGGATGTAAATATGATTAATTAACTTCATTTTAATTAATCAAAAGTCAGTTTAACAGTATACCAGCCCGGGCCCATCATATTTAGCGACCAGGAAGCCTAGTATTACCCAATCAGTAGCTCATTAGAAATATTATGCCTGTTGCTGGACCATTCTTTGGGCCTACTATTGAGGGTATTATCCAAGCCCAACAAGACAGAAAAGTAGAATCTGATCAAGTTCAAACTTTAATTCATAGGCAAAATTACCCATGAAAGTATAATGGTTTTGATATATAATAATATTATTTGTTGTCATTTAATTAAATTTTGTCTTTACTAATTTTATTAAATTACAATACATATCATTTCATTCATACACATTCTTACGCAACCAATTAATATGTCATACAAAACCTATAAATATTAATTACTTTTCTGTCCCACCTTAAACCTTCCATTTTAACTTTTGTCAAATTTTGATTACGAATTAATTTTAAACTGTAATTGTAAATTTATTTATTTATTTGACAAAAGTTAGGGGCTAAATTTTCATTATATACAGAAATTGAACATTTTATATATACGGTTTAAGATTAATTTGTAGTTAAAGTTAAAAATAAAATCGTTAAAAGTTTAATTGGAAAGATTAGAATGAGACGGAGTATATATTATTTAACACCAACATAAACTTCAACTCTAATTTAGCTACTACTTTTCAATTAATAACTCAATTCAAATTTACGTCTAAACCAAACACCAATATGGTGTTTATGGTTATTTTAAACACCTGTTTAAAATAACCGTTTCAACTGGCTATCCACTAATTTGTTAAACTCCTCAACCCCCCCCCCCCCACTTGTTAACCTATGTTGAAGAGAAACGTTGTCATGACTATTCTATGCATTTGATATATTGCATCAAGATTTCTTTCTTCTATTCCCTTAAGAATTTAAATTTTTAATCCTTTTTAAAATAAAATTTTCATATCATTACGTACACTCTAAAATACTATCTACAATGTCGAATAAGTTCAAACATTATGATTGACACGTATTTGAAGTGAAAAAAAGTTAAATTAATGATAAAAATAAAAAGGGTGTAAAAATGTTATTTTAGTAATAGAATAATTTAAATTTTAAATAGAGATTGTGTATAAAATTGTCAGAAATTTCAAAACTTCACATATTGTAGAAAATATATGTATTATGTATAAGACTCACTTTTGATAAGAACTTTAGTTAAACAAAACCAATTGATTGCACAAAATACAAATATATGATAATTATACTTCATAAATCGTGTATGTTGAACTTTTTATCTGTATTTGTTTTAATCTATGGATGAATCAATGTGGTGTTTATGGTGCTCATGGTGTAGTCACAACTTCATTCATAACCGGAGTAGTGGCGATCGGCATAACTACTATATTCATCATTTGAAAAAAGATTTTCTAGTTTGTAGAAATGATAAATAGTTGTATAATGAGTTTTTTCAATGTAAGATTAATTAATTACTACAATATATATTCTATCTTCATATTATCTTGGTTATATCATTTATTTTGAAACGACTAAAGAGTTACTCGAACCCCTGACCAATTGGTTAGAGGTGAAGCTTTTTACCAAATGTTATCTTAAAAAATTAATAAATATTTAAATATAAACGTTCATTATGAAATAACAAAAAGAAATACAAAAAAACGTGAAAAAGATAGAAATAAATCCATATTTACGTGCTACAT
Organism: Plantago elongata; assembly: GCA_036897095.1. Lineage (NCBI taxonomy): Eukaryota > Viridiplantae > Streptophyta > Magnoliopsida > Lamiales > Plantaginaceae > Plantago > Plantago elongata. The sequence goes on along the minus strand of JAYMSP010006149.1, from coordinate 8,127 downwards.
GAAAATAACATATACAAATACTATAATTTGAAACTTTCTCGAGTGGAAGCTTTGAAGTAAATTATAAGGAAAAATATAAAATAAAATTCTAATACACATACAAAAATTTAATTTGTTTATAATTTTGAGTTTTAATTTATAAATTTTTAATATTTTTTACTTCATTCCCCACAAAACAAGGCTACCACTATATTAGTATGTTTATCGTAATATTTTATTATTTTCTGGAAGATTATATTGAAGATATCATATTATTCAATTTTTGTGAATAATTTTAAAATTTTAGAAGTAGCTAAAAAGTAGTTTTTTTTTTAAATTTTATTTTAGTTTTAACGTTTAATAATTTGAAAATGTGAAAGGAAAGGTAAGGATACTAGAAATTAAAAATATGGCTATGTTTGGGAAGCAAATTTTGAAAATAAAAAATGGACTAATATATTTTTGTTACAATTATGGGGACTGATATGTAATTAGGTGGTTTATTGGAGAGAGCTGGCGTAATTTTTCCATCTTGATATTATCTTGGTTATATAGTGCATAATACCGTTGTTTCTTATATGGATCATCATCTCTTATTAGTGATTACATAGTATAAAATAAAAATGAAGTTTAAAAATGAAGTTTCAAAGTATTATATCATCACAAATGATTTTATTGATAACAAAAATAGTATAGACTTCTCAAGTATTATCACGTAAATATACAAACAAATGTCCATTGATATAGTAGAAATCATATACTCTTGGATTGACTATCATCTTTAACTTTACTTATCGTGTTCATCTCGATAATTTTAATTGATGTACTAAATATGATATGTAAAATAAATTCGTTAGCTTATCTTTTCATAAGCTGAATTGATAAGATTATTAGATCAACTAGATCATCATCTACTATCTACATATCCATGTAATATGTTTATTAAAAATACTAATTTATCGTGGTTATAATATTAAGCAAAACGTATAACTTAATTGAAAGAATTAACTAGAGTTGGACTATATTTATTATAATTATAATATGATATACAAGTTTTGGGGTAGGAAAATAATTTGGGCTTGGTGTAACCACATAAGATGGGCTTATGTTGGGCCTCAATTGAAAGGGCAACCGAGGATCCACATTACGTTTTTCCTTTCACATTATTAATTTTTAGATAATTACATACGTACTAAAATACTCCTTCCGTTTCACTGGTTTTGAAATAATTTTTCGTCCTTCACGCCCTATCAAAATGAAATCATTTTTCATTTATAAAACTAATCCCACAATAGAACTCATTTTTAACAACATATTATTAGGTCAACATGTATTTTTCTATTTTAAACTCATTTTTAACAACATAGTCATATTTTTTTTAAAAGACGTGTAAAATCTAATTACTTTATTATTAACGGAACGGAAAAAGTATTGTCTACGGTGTCGAATAACTTTATACATTACACTATGATTTGATACATATTTTTAATTGAAAATAATAAAATTGAAAAGGGTGTAAAAATGTTACTATTGCAGTATCAATTTCCTATCTAATCCATATAATTCTAGAAGCTTCTTTTTCTATCTGAATATAAACAAACTCACACTCTCTGACTGACGTGGGTTACAAGCCAAGTCTCTGATTACAACAAAATGAATAAGAATAACGCTCCGGTAAAAATCGAGGCGGAGGAACTATTCTCCACCGCCGTAAGTGGTGGTTCCGGCGGAACTCCACAGCCTATGGAAGGTCTCAACGAAGTCGGACCTCCTCCATTTCTGATGAAGACCTTCGAAATGGTGGAGGATCCGTCTACTGATCCAGTGATTTCATGGAATACGGCTAAGAACAGCTTCATCGTTTGGGATTCGCATCAATTCTCCACCACTCTGCTCCCTAGATACTTTAAGCACAACAATTTCTCCAGCTTTGTTCGTCAGCTCAACACATATGTAAGTTTCCCCAATTTCGATTCACCTTTTTATCATCTGTCGCGTTACTGTTTTAGTTTTATTCGGTGTCTGTCTGTGTTTATGTTAAGGTGTTTGATTGTTCTGATTTTGTAGAATTTGAGAATTCTGTTGTGGATTTGATTCATTTTCCGATGATCTCTAGCTGAAATTAGTGTTGATTGGATTGTTGCTTCTCAGATGTTATATTGGATTGTGATCAATTTCTGATGAATCCTCTTAGTTAGTTTATACTCTGAATTTTGATCAATTTTGCTATTTGATGCTTTTGAGATTGATGTTCTATTGTCGTAGTATAACAAGAGATATATTCTGGAAGTTTGTGAATGTACTGTGTAAACAATTGCAATAGAATTTGAGTTATTGATTTTCTCTGATGAGTTTCTCTGCTTCAAATTGACAGTCAAGGTGGATGATCTGGCATGTTAGCTGGAAGAGACTGCTGTAGTTGTTAGGTGGTTCAGTATTGTGGCAATACTAAAATGTTGAGTTGTACAGGGATTAAGAAAGGTCGATACCGAAAGACCCATAGACCCATGTGTGTAGTAGTGTTTAATTTGCATACCAATCCTTTTTCTAAGTTTCTAACTTTTCTTCTTAATAGGAAAATTGATCACGGGTTAGTTTTATCTAAATTCAATCCCACGGATCACTTTTGGAGGACTCGTTTGGTTTCACTGAAATTGTTGGTATGTTACTAGCAACAATAAAGAATGTATAAACCAAACAAATGATATAATTTTATATTCCCTGTTTCGGACTCTAGGACAATACGGACTCGGACAGTAAGTCCTCTTGGTAAAACAGCTAAAACTTAATGTTATCACGAAATGATATGAACTATTTTAGAGAACAATGTGCATTATACTTTATTAAAGGAAGAAATACTTGCCCTATATAACTACGACCTATGTCCTATTATAATGTATTGTAGACTATTATGTTATAGAAGATTTGCTGGTGCTACCAAAAGCTGCAGTGTGTAGACTATTAAGAGAAATCCAGGTCCCAAGAATACTCGTATAAAGTTTCGGCTTCTCGTTAGGAGTGCTCGTGCTTTGATTAAATTAAGTATCATCAACCCTCTTATTCTCATTCTTGTTATAACATAGTATATTGTCATGATTACCCTTTAAGTATCATCAACCCTCTTATTTTTATTAAGGCAGCAATGATTTACTAAATAGAACCAGAACTCGTCGGTAGTAATGTAATGAAGACTTTCATTTTATTTAAGAAGGATTAATAACTGTGTGTATGGTGTCTAGCATTATTGTAAGCTTACCTTGAAGTACTAATAGTAATTTATTAAGTCAAAGAGATGAAATTCGAATATAGAACACTAACTCATATTTTACATGTATTCCTGTTATTTCCTAGATTTATACTCTAGAGAGTACACTTTAGAAATATAAAATTAATTCATATAGAATCTTTTTATGTTATAATTTTTTATATTTCATGTGTAGGGACGTCTTTGACCAATTAATCCATATTTTCTACCATCAATCATAAACACCATAAAGTTTTTGCGTTGTTGGGCTTGGATAATTCAGGTGCATGATCATTGAAATGCAATAAGATCTTCAATTAACCAAGACCATATGCTCATATTAAAACCCTAGCAGATGAATAAATTCAATTTCAATTTAAATACTTTCAAATGGAATTCAATATAAAATAAACTTCCAATAAATAGTGTCCGAGAATCGATTTCCTATTTTTTCGAAATTTATTTACGAGCTGTTTGGAAGTCAGAATACCCATTCCACTAACAAATAATAAACAATTTTAACTTTATATAAAAGTTATATATTTTATAATTAAAAATACAATTTTCTCCATCTTCTATATTTTTTATGTTATTTTAATTTTTCACATAAAACAACGCGTCGATTATAATATATAAAGGTTAATGGGAGAAAGGGAATATATGTTTATCATTGAACTTCAGTAGAGACTTGACTAAACATATTTTGCATTCATGCTCAAGCGAACTAGCACTGGAACTTATTGGGTCACTTTCTTTTTCTCTTTTTTGCATTGTCTTGGCATAGTCGGCTTACTTTGACTTTTATTTAAGGTGGGATGTGTTTGCTAGAGAGCCTTAACATCATTAACCTCGTGTTTGTTTATAACTGTTGTATATTGATGCTTATATCTAACATCGATCATTAGATTGTGGGCCTAAATGGTTGATGCTTGATTAGGATTCACCAGTTCTAAATTTTATCAGAATTTAAATTTTTAAGTCTTTGTGAAGTCAAATACACATTTCTCTTGTGTGTCAGTTAAATTCAGGTTTGAATTAACCTTTTCTTAACAACTGATTGTGGTTTTAAATAGTTGCCCGCATATTAGGATTCACTGGATTGTATCTAAGTGTTCATTGATGATACCTTATGTAGCCTTATACTTCAGTCCGTTGTACTTAAACCCGCACTAATTACAAGATTCATTTCTTACTTAGTGTGTTCCATGATAAAGGAGTGGAGTGAGCAGAGTTGTATGTGGAATAGATCTTAAAACTTGCAAGCGTTTCCATCCAAGCCTATTTGTTTCTTCTCAAGTTGTATGATTTTATGAGATTTAAACAGTAAGAATCATGTATTGGGAGCTAACATGCTCACTTCATATTGAAAGGGAGGATAGTTGTCGATCTTATGACTTTCTTGGTATAATAACTACTGAAACAAAATTAGAATGTACGTACAGAATTGCCATTGAAGCAATGAGCACATCCATGGCTGCTTTCAACTGGCCAACTTCTGCTTGACAATCGAGCTGTTTATTACGCAAAAGTAGACCTCTTAACAGAAAGAAAAATACGTGATTGACGGACTATATAATTTGTTAAACTGATTGTTTGTTTCTCCATACGCCATTTTTAGCAAAACTAGCTGAAAAGTTAGCTGGTAGCTGAATAACTAAACTTGTAAATGGTTAAATAATTATTTTTTTTAACAAGCTAACTTGGTTAGCTTTTCTAACCAGTTAATTTATTTAAAAAGTTGCACGTTCATGTAACGAGTAAAAAATTTATAAAATAGTTTTTCTTTTTCAACAAGTTAACTTGATTAGCTTCTCAAATCAACTAACTTGTTTAAAAATTTCTATAAAACAGAAAAACTAGCTAAAAAGTGAAGAAGATATCGTCAACACAATTATGTGAACTACAATGTCTATTTGTAACATGCAACTTTTATTTTGGAAACTAGAAACTTGGTTAATGGACACCCAAACTCCCAATTGATATATGACGAATAGCTTACATCTGCTGCCTGGTTTTGTGTCTGACTGTCTGTTAAATTGAAATAAAAATTTACCATGCATATATATAGTCTAGGTGGTGTGTCATATTTGAAGTTTCATTGATTAGTTAGAACCACATTTGTCGATTCTTGATGCCCCTTGTTACATCTTCCGTATCACAATTGGTATCTTGGTTGATGTCTATGCAACGAACGAACGCAGGTAATTTTCATTTCATAGAATATGAACATTGTTGTCTTTAACGAACAATTAGGTATCCAATATCCTTTTGAAGTAGTTTATTAAAGATTGCCAAGTTAAGCATGCAATCTTGGCCTTCTTGACTTTGTGTGGTTGGAGTTATTAGGTTGAAATATTATTCATATCTATGCTCATATCTGATAACAATTTGTATTGTTTCATCAACTTTGATTGTACTCGACAGAGATTTCTATTAATTTCTTCCGTTTAAAATTTAACTTTTTGCATTTCATTTGATAGGTTTTAAATTTCAACTAGTTTGTTCATTCCCTTTTCTATTATATTCATTTCATCATAATTTTATTAATTAAAACTCATGTATTGTTCAAAGGAAGTTGAAATCAAGAAGTATATTGTGTGTATACACAACCGAATATACTTTATGTGGTTCAATTCTAATGAATGCATATGTCATGTCTGCAAATTATAAATTAAATAAAATTATAAAGGGAAATGAATACAATCCAGTAACAACCTATATATTATGATGTCATTATCGCAGTCACAGTCTTTCTGTTCCCCCTCAGGATCATATATATATTATTAAGGCGGGATCACACAAGATATACATGTGTTAGATAATATATATATATCGACTGATCACCCATGTACGTAGTAGTGTTTAATTTGCATAACAATTCAATTCTAACTTTTCTTAAGTCAAGAACTAACCGATAAGACATATATATATATACACACCCACACACTAGAATTGCCAACCTAACGTGAGTTTTGGTTTAATTCCAAAAGAAATTCCAATACTAACTGAGTACTACTACTACCACCATTATATATACCCATACAGATCGACGTATACACCATTATATATACTAATACAGATGCACCCTAATATATACCCTTATAATCATTAGTATTACATTAGTCCAAGGAGAATGGGGTTGATTATTCAATTTCTAAACAAAAGAGAGTGGACTATCTCGCTTCGTGACGATACAGGTTAAAGCCCGGTGAATATGTGAACAAGAACAGAAAAAAGTTTTTCGAACGTAGACACTATTGCGGAACGGACAATTGGAGAATTGATGTCCTGTGTGATGGTCGGTATGTGAACATTACACTCGAAGCATCCGATATTCTATCATCCAAGCCTTTTGAAACCCAAAAAACTGCTCGTGTCATATTCAGGACCGAGGAGTTGGAGATTATCAAGTCTGATCGTAAAGGAAACAACATCATTGCTATAAAAAAGTTGCTTCGAATTGAAGGAATTCCTATTCAAGAGTCTGACCTCTTTGTCTACTGTTCTACTTGGACTTGGATGGGCCGCTTGATGATGAACCACCGTGCATGAAACAAAAGAAGCAGGGCCCTTATAAGCCAACGCCTCCCTTGTCTCGCGCACCACCACCTAAATATGTGTGTTGCTATTGAGTCATTGTTGAGTAATATAAAAATAATATGAATATTATTCTTATCTTTGTCAGGATTGAATTATGGTTCGGGTATGCGACTTGATCTTTTTTTAGTTTAATTAAATAACATTGAGAAGAAATATTAGTTATTGTTAAATTTTTAATTGATAGAGCTTATTTTCCAGTGAATTGAATTTCTTTTTTTTCCTTTTATATACATATATGTACATATATATATACATATATGTAGATATATATATGTATGTACATATATATGTATGTATGTATGTGTACGTATATAAATGTATATGTGCACATATATATGTATGTAACAAAGTTACTTTTGAAAAAAAAAAAATCGTACATCTTGTACAAAGAAGAGCTTTTTATAGATGTCTAGAGACGCCTCTGCATGCTTGTATATAGTATGGAATCCTCATAGTAGTATTGCTCTCTTCTTATAAAATATTATTCTAAAAAAACTATGAAGTATACACCTTATTAAGAGAGCCGTCTCAATTCTATTACTATAAATTTATAACCAAGCTATTTTTAAAGATATAGCTTTTTAAAGTAAGCAAAGCTACTAGTCCTAATAGAACAAGGGTTTCGTTTACGTATAGTGTGAAGTACTTGCTAATTTCTTAGAAATTCTAGAACTTCGCTTTATATAGAGAGCCTACACTTGTAACTCTTAGACTACTAGAGCATTCTGAGTAGATTGAAGTACCTATTTATAAGTATGTTCTACCTCTAATTATATTTAATTTTTTTTTCAATAGACCCTTCTAGTAAGTCAGATGTTAAGCCCTTTTTTATAATGAAGCCTAATCTTCCGTCCCATTCTAGAAGCTTATTGCAAGTTCGAAGATGATGAGCCTTTTTTAATTATATCTTATGGATATACGAAGGTAAAGCATAGTAATTAAATAACCTGCTTCTTAATAAATTATTAGCTCTAGAGATGCTTCATATTTAACAAAATTAAGGTGACTTCTTTATCTTAGTGTCTACTTTAGTCACAACTAATATATTATAGAGCGCTGTCACTTAATCCCCGGCGTACTTTATAGTGCCTATTATCACATGAAAACCATGAAAGCCCGTACTTCTTAGACAAGATACTAATGTCTACATAAAGTACAAGTGTTCCGTCACTATTTTAATGGGCGAGCTGTCTTTAAGATTAAAATAAGTACCCTATATGTCTGTAGTAACTAATACTAGCGTCTTCCTTAAAGCAAGTTCTTACCAATTTTCATTTCAAGTAACCTATATATATATATATATA
>JAYMSP010006148.1:0-12208 GCA_036897095.1 Plantago elongata | reverse complement strand
CAATCAACTCAATGATGGAATATTCATTAGTCAAACAAAGTATGCAAAAGATATGCTCAACAAGTTTAATCTTAAGCTTTCAGAAAAGATTGCAAGATACCCATGAGCATAAGAACCAAAATGACTTATACTTAATCTGATAAGAGTGTTGAAGAACATAAGTATGGAAAGTTGATAGGTTCACTACTATACCTTACTGCAAGCAGACCTGATTTCAATATGTAGTTGGTGTGTGTGCTAGATTTCAAACAAATCCTATGTAGTCACATTACAACATTGCAATGAAGATATTAAGGTATGTCAAGGTACTGTAGATGTTGGACTGTGGTATCCTAAAGAAAGTGTATTGAGTTTGGTTGGTTGTTCATATGCTGATTATGTTGGATCAATGCTTGATAGGAAAAGTACCTAGGGAACTTGTCAGTTTCTCGGAACTAGACTTATCTCATGATTAGCAAGAAGCATAATTCAATTGCTACTTCTACCACAGAAGTTGAATATATTAATGCTGGTTGTTGTGCTACTCAAATCCTATGGATACAACAACAACTCAGAGACTGTGGCCTTAATGAAGAGAAAACTCCATTTTCTGTGACAACACAAGTGCTATTGCAATTACTCAAAATCCAAAGTTCCATGCAAGAACAAAGCACATTGATGTTAGACACCACTTCATCAGAGACCATGTTGAAAAAGACAATATAGAGATTCTAAAGGTTGGCATTGAAGATCAACTTGCTGATATCTTCACTAAGACACTCCAGGAAAGTAGGTTTTTACTTTGAGACATAGTCTTGAGTTAATGGAGATGCCTCTGAACTAAAAAGTTCTAAGTCTTCAATGGAATTGGAAAGCATTAAGAGAAAAGGAAGACAGGTTTTTGAAATGGGTATTCAGAAAGTCTATATGATAAAGAAGGATATCAAGGTTTCTGAGACTTGACTCAGAAAGCCTTTAGTCTTCTGGGAAGATAAACCCAGAAAGACATGTTGGTATATCATCCATAAGTATATAATGTTATATCTCGAATACTATGGACAGGTCACATATCCAATGGATTTTTCTGAAACTAAAATTCAGGAAACCATTTAAGACACTAAGTTTGTAAAGACCAGATAGTGCTACATTGTAAACATTTCTAAGAGTCAAACATGTCTTGGTTTGTGTGTTATTACAATTTCTATGATAAGTAACATACAAACAAGACTTGCTCTCTGAAATAAGTTCCAAGGTTTTCTGGTATCACACACTCTAATAGTGACTTATGGATATATCTTGCCAAAATTCATGAAGTGGACACAAGTACATTTGTTAATTGATATCATTACCGGATATTAAATATAAGCCCTTGATGAATAAAGAGTTGTAATCTCAACGGAGGAGATTAATTCTCGGCAAGTAATGACTGTTGAGAAAATAGTCGTGGCCCACGATGCATTTAATGCAAAGTAGAAATGTATACCACACCGATGCAATGTACATTGTTACACATACGAATTTCTATACGTATGTTGTATTAATGTAGTTTATGTTGCTATATATAAAGGATTCTAGTAAGAGACAACACTTTTACCAAATTTGAAATTTCAACTTGCATCAAAGTAGCAAAAACTCTCTAAGTTTTCTGGAAATACTTCTGCTAATCTTCTGAGTATTGCTTGGTCTTCTGAAAAGATAGACTAACACTTCTCGAATACAAACACTCTTTCTCTAATCCTACCCAGAAATACTATATAAGATGGCACCCAGAAATACCTCATCCAAGAGCTCGGCTGCAACCGCTTCTTCTGCTGAAAAGCAAGGAGAAGATAGGGCTTTACAGGTGTTGAATAAATGCTTGTCGGGTAATTTCAACCCAGAGGATTGGGTTTCCAACCCCAAAATGAATTGGGGAGCACACATGGTGGAACAATACATGAATGTGGCAATCACCTCCACTCATGATAGGAATCTAATTATGAAGATGATGATGTCTTAGAGTTTACAACTCTTCCCAGGTCTACATTAAGATTGTGAATGGCGTAGAGGAAACGTTCATCAAATCGAAGGTTCAGGGTGTAGAAATACATCTTGATTGTGATGCTTTCTGCAATATCTTTCGTCTCAGAAACCGTGGGACTAGATGGGAGACAAACACAAGAGACAAGGACTTGATCTCTGCAGTCAAGATACTCTATGAAGAGGCTGCTAATGATACGATAGAGGACTGTCCCTCATCTTTCATTCTGGGAGACATCAAGAACAGCCATTTGCTTGAGCATTGGAACATGCTCGCCAACATTCTGCATAGATGCCTAGATGGAAATAAAGGAGGCATAGACCAAGTCAGCATATGGAGATGGATGATAGTGGCCATTCTCCAGAAAGAGCTGAAGAACAGAGACAACCTCTTTAACTGATCTGTTCATGAAATTCGTGAACAGGGTCAACGAATTTGAACATAAAATTGTTAAAGGCAGTGCAGACACCAAAGCAAACATGCACTATGGCCTTAAAATTTGCTACATTTTAGAGAAATGTGGAGTTGCTCTCAGAGAGCACAAGGAAATACCAGTGACCAACTATATGTACAGACATGTATATGAGGATTCCTTGAAGCAAGCAGCCAAGGATGAGTTGGTGCTCAGAGCGAAGGTGTACCGGAAGAAGAGGTAATGGTTGAGGTCCAAATTGCTAAGAAACCAAGGACCAACAAACTAAGGTGTAGGAAGAGGATGGATATTGTGATAGAAGAAGCTCCTCTACCAGAAAGGGCAACTCAGGAAGTTGAAGCCCATAGACCCCTTCCAGCTCAGATGGGAAATCCTTGAGCTTAGGCAACATGCCAGAAGTTTCAACAAGTGAGCACAATTTGATCGATGAATCTATAGCAGACCTTAACTTAGTGTCTGATGATGATGATGTGCCACTTCAACTTGTTCTTAAAAGATCAAGGAAGGAAACTCATGGTGGAGCCTCTAGCTCAGCTTCACTGCCTCAGAAAGCAAAGGTTGCAAAGGATGCAATCCCAGAAAAGGCAGATGAAGAAGTCACACACCAACAGATTGATGAAGGATTGGTGAATGATGACAGGTTGATGGAAGACTCTGAAATTTCTTCCACAATCAAGTTGCCAACAAACTTAATTGCTGAAGAAATTCATGCTTCTGTGCAGGTTCCTCAAACTTCTGAAACGGGAATTCAGAAAGTTCAAGCAGAGGAAAGGTTCGAAGTACCAGAAACTTCAAGCCATGAAATGGAATCTATTGTGCTTGAAGAATCACAGGTAACAAAAGTGATTTGTATCTAAATTGTTGGACATTTTTAATGCTTAATTTGTTACTCATAAGTTTCGTTACAGGCTTTCATGGAGACCACAGAGATGGGGGAAGACACTGCACCCACCACTCTGAATGGAGAAGAGGTTCCTTCAACCTCAAATATACAAGAAACACAGCCTGAAGAGCAAGTAATAAATTATCTCTGAAAAGAAATAATTTTATACTTACAAAAATTCTTGTATGTATCTAACTCCAAGTGTCTTTGAACAGGCAATAACTGAGAAGAAAGTAGAAGTGATGGAAACATCACAAGTCCAAGAGACTCCAGAGGTTGAAAAAGCCTTCTGAAGAAATTGCTCCTGAGCCTTTTGTAGCGGAGGTATGTAAAACAGGACCATTGTCTTTCTGAATCTCTTGAAACACCATTTCAAACTTCCTAATCAAACTTCTTCTTGGAATAGGTTTCTACTGAAGAAAAGGTAGCTGAGGAATCTCTGGAAACCTCCGCAGCACCTATGGAGATAGATCAGGCGGTAATAGTCAAGTCTCCTGCAAAAAGCCGCTCAGGTTTCTGAAAAACAAGACTTTGAGCTTCCTATCTTGGAAGTAAGTGGATTCTTAGAAAGTATTTTTTTTTCACATCTTTTCGTAAACAATCTCTAAGTTTGATTTTTGTTCTCAGGTTCGAGAAGAAAGAATGGAACAAGAGAATTCTGTCACTCCTCTGAACCCAGTATCTGAAGCACCAGTTGTTCAAGAAGAACAAGTAGACGAGCCTAGTGGTTGATACACAGGTATGCTCAGATACTTAAACTTCTCTTAAGCTCAGATAACTGCAAATTGGTTTGAATAAAACTAATTTGAATCCATTTCTTTCAGGCTCAAGATATACCAGTTATCGACGTGGAAGCTCCACTCGATCTAAAGAAAGTCTTTCAGACAATCACCTTGAATCAACATGTGAAATGCTTCAAGAAATGGCAAAAGCTCAGAAAAGCTGATCTTACGAAGCTTGCCAAGGTGATCGACAATCCAGAAAGGAGGGCGCAAGCTTTTGATCTGGATAACTATATTCATGGTTCTTTCCCATAGTTCTTCTTTCAACAAATGATGGATGAAGACTTTGAATACTCTCTTGGAGAGAAGCTGATGAACGCCTTCATTGAAGCTGATGAAGTGACCAAGTAGGAAATGGCTTTGAATCTAGTTTTGCCCCAGACACTCAAAGTATACCCTTCTGAATAGGAGAAAGTTAATGGTAAAAGGATAACATTTCCTGAGATAATCAACTCAGTGTCCAATGAAGAGGAAGAACATGATGAGAATGAAGTTGAAGACTCCTCTGAGGAACGTTCATAAAGAGGTGAAGGTGATGACAGTGATCACCCAGATAATGATGAAGATGGTCCACCAGGGACATGTGGAATGGGACAAGGAGAAGCCGGAAAGGATACTCAAACTGCTGACAATTCTTCTCAGTGGTATCCACCTACATCGAATAAATCACCACCTCCAGCACAACAAGATGGTCAATCCCAACAGGATCAACAACAAGAACAACAAGTCGATCCCTCTGAAGATCTGAAGGTTGTTGAAGATAGAGTCCCAAGACTTAGAAAGTTGTTGGAAGATGAGACCAAGCTCAGTCAGGAGTACCAATCACTGATTGAAGCCAAAGAAGCCCAATTACTGAAGATTAAGTCAGAAAATGTCAAGGAGAGAGCACTTCTTGAAGAAAAGCTCAAATTGAAGAAAGATATCGAAGTCACGGCTGCAGAGTTGGACGCTCTGGTGACTGATGATACTGAGCAAGATGCTAAGGCTGCATCAGATAGACCTTTTGAGTCATACTCTCAGAAAGCCAGCATCAAAAGGCAAATAGAAAGTAGATGTTGAGCCTGCTCACAATGAACCAGTTATGCTGAGCACTGACGATTTTGAAGAAACACAAGATTTGGCACCAGAAGAGGACGAGCTGAATGTATCTCATATGAAGGGATCTCTTCTAGCTCCTCATATCTTCTCTTCTCCATCTATAACTTCCAGAGATGGAAAATTCCTCGGAAGAAGTACAGTGTTTCAAACACTCAGAAATGAACTCGTTGCTGAAGACTCCCATGTATTTGATTCTGTACCAAATGACCTTAAGCCAGTTCCTAAGCTCCTACTGCATAGAGCCACTAGCATAGCTTTGTCTCAGAAAGACTTAGGCATGGTTAGGGATGAAGACTGCAACAATGCCAACAGAGCACTTGATGAAGCACAATTTGCTATTCTGAAGGCTGGGTCTATCTTGCGTCCAGTGGAAGAGCTAAACCAAAAGGAATTGTTACTCCTTAAAGAGAATCAAGAGCTCAGAATGGAAGTTTAGAAGCTAGTACAGGTGTATAACACCCTACAACAGAACTTTGAGTCTCTGTCTCGCTCTTATGTAAGTTTGAGTTAGTCACTCGTGACTATGGGGGAAGAAAAAATAGAAACCTACCCAGAAAGGTAGAGGAAGGAAGAGAAAACAAGTCCCTTCCACAAGTCAAGTTCCATAGCAGGACATGCCTTCTGAAGAACCAAGACCCTTGTTATATCTGAAGGAATTAAGCCTTCTAAAGAACCAGAAAAGGAAGAAGGAGAGATCAAATACAGAGAGGAAGCTTGTAAGTTTCCACTCAGGAACTACAATGATGATGGTGATGATGATGATGGTGATGATGATGATGAAGAGACTGACAGAGATGAGCACCCACTTCACAAAAAGAGAAGAAGAGTGAAAAGCCTTTTTGAAACTCCTCTGGATGAAAGTAGAAGAACTTCTTCTGGAATAACAAAGTCTACTCAAGGTGGGACTTCCAGCATTAACCCCAGAAAGCAAGTAGAACTGGAAAAAGTTCTAAACAGAAGAATGCGTAGGAACATGCAATTTGGCAGAGTTCAAGAAGAAGAACACGAAGAAAGGTCAGCTGCTTCTTAGATTGAGTATGTCAAGACTAATGACAGTCAATCATCCTACATGTGCATACATCTCCAGAATGGATACTGGATTCTTGAGCTACAACATTTACTAGTAAACAAGAAGTTTCCAGATTCTATCTATATGCAAATGATGGCATGGAGAACCAATAAGCCTACTCTGCTTAATCCTAAAAATACTCATAAGGACTGAGGCTATGAAGAAGCCATTGGATGAAATTTGTCCTTATCCAAAGCCAAATGATGTGCACAAAACCAAAAGGCTAGATGGTACTCTCAACAAACAGAACAAGCTAGGTATTCAAACCTATGAGTCATTTTACATGACAAGGGAACAATACCAGGATGACATTGCATGTTGTGAAGAAATTTACAAGTATTATGAGTTATCTTTGCCGAAGATCAATCATGCTTGGGTGTAGGGAAAGTACTTTTGGGTCAAGAACTTTGTGAAGTCTAATAAAGACTATCTGGAAAAACATGAAGACCCAGAGAGAGCTTACAAAGAAATTTGTGATTTAGTCAGAAATATAGAACTCTCTGTCAGAAGGTTACTTTATGAATATGTTGAAGATTGTAGGAAGGTTGATCCCAATTGATTCAAGATGCTGAAGAACTTAAGGTTTCTGAACCTAAGTTATTTTTGAAGACTTGAAGACTAGTTCATTAGGATGTTTACTTGGAGCTTGGACTCTCATGTTGTCCTAATTTACTTAGTATTTTGTAATGCTGCTGACTGTATTTATTTTGTAATACATCTGTAAAAGTTATCTTATAAGTTGTAATGTCTTTTTGTAGATCTTACTCTCAGAAATCATATATAAGAAGATAACTTTTTAGCAAAGATCACTTCTTGTGATTTGGTTGATGTTTACTTTCTGCACTTAATTTATTTGATTGAATATCTTTTGAAATGATTAAATGGTGAATTGTTTTCACTTTCATGTTTGTAATAGGATTTTAAGATAGACATGGATGACTGATCAAAAAGGGAGAAATTTGTAAGGAATATCTTTTAGTATTTTTCAGCTGTTACTATTGTAAAATGTAACTTTGGTGGGATTTTTTCTAACTTTTAGAGCCAAAGTTTATCCATTGTATATTTATATAATTTTAGTTGTTTATTTAAATTTACTGCCAAACACATTGGTGGGAATTGTTAGCAGAATGAAATCTGCTAATTTTTCCCTCCATTCGCTTAATTTTGGGGCCACAAGTCTTATCATGCACTATTATGTGGGCTTTTTACTTCTTTTATTAATTTTTCCTTCACTTGAGAGAAAGAAAATAAGTAGTAAAATTGTAAAAGACCAGATTGAGTATTTATTTAAGAATAAAAGAAAATAAAATAGTATTTAAATTGGATGATGAATATGCATTATGCTTATTTGGTATCCTGAAATTCCGCCCGAAATTCTAAAGTCCCAATCCTGAAAATCCCGACTTTATTTGAGACATGATTGGGATGTGAAATCTTAAAAGTCTAAATTTCTCGTCTGACCCCACGCCTACTTCTGGCTTAGAGAGTTTAAGAGATGGAAGAAGGATGTATTGATGTGTGTTGAATCCTTTGGTTGGGGGGGGGGGGGGGGGGTGGGGGGTTGTTATTTATAGTTTGGAAGAGTTGAGTCTGACCGGCATAACAATTCGCGAACGGGTACAACATATGAGTTGCAATTTATGACTACACAGTTCCGAACAGATATGTCACATGCGAACAGTTCGTACTAATTCGCTCAAGCCCAATATCCGAACAACTGAATTGTTTGGACTTTTCATTTAAAAAAGATTATAATCAGTGACCTGAGACCTGGGCTTCGCTATGAGGGTGCGTGTGTAAGAGCATCGAGCTCCCCCTCCAAAAGCATGGGTGCCTTAAGGGCCTAATCCCTTTCCCATGTGAAACTTCTCTCATTTCAATTATTGGCATTCCATATTTAATGTATCAACCAACACATTTTGAACTTTAATAACCCTTTCAATAAATGTTAGTATTTGTTTCTCATGTGTTATCTTCTATACTAGATTATACACGTTTAAAAAAACTTCATTTTCAACATGTGTGCCCCTTTGATTGAGGTGTAAAGTCATGGACTAACCTCTTTGGTGACTAAAATTCTAAGGGGATTGTTAAACGAATGACACAATTTTATATATTACAGAGGGCCCAACAAATTATATAAATATATAATTAGTCCCATTTTTCGTAAAATTGATCAAATTATCACATCTTCGGAAATATATGAACGTATGTACACTACAATACCATAACGTAACAAAAATCAATATTATAAAATCATTAGCCCCACTTTACAAATAATGATGAATCTAAGATGTTTATATTGTTATAATACATAATCGTAGTCGTTAGTATTTGTTTAATTGCTTAATATAATTAAATTAACTAACTTTACATAAATAATTTTAAAAATTTGGTCCAGAATTAAATCGGATCTGACCGGCAAGTCCTGGTCAGATCCAAGTCTAACCAGGACCGAGTCTAATGTAAAGCTTTTGACTTTTGAGGTGAAAAAAATAATGTAAAGTTTTGCAATTTTCAAAAACATGATACACTATTCAGATATTAATAAAAATACAGATAGTAAACTAGCAATCAATAAATAAGCACTCCATATGAAGAGGTGGTATCAACTTCTAACAGCATTGCAGGAGATCAGCGTCGTAGTAATTGTTGATAGCTTCAACCGCATCCACAATACAAGAACCCGGCTTAAAAATCTGTGCAATTAACACAGTAATCCAGCAGCTTACATAGTTATGTAACTTCGTATAGATATTCTTGCAGAAAAATCATTTTTCACATACAAACTAGAGACAGATGTACTCATATAAATGTATAATATCCAGTTCATCTTCTCGGCATGTAGTTGATCCGGTTCCATCAGAATATCCATGGCTCTCTCAAGCAGCACACGTAGGAACCATGCATCTGGAAAAGAATCCCAACATTCTCTTCTGCATCAAATCAAGAAAAATAAATACCACTTCATTAGTCCGTAACCAATCTACCACAGTACCAATCTGGAACATAAATTCGTATCCGCTAACAACTTACACGCTTGGAAGTTCTTAGAAGCTGATCAGAAGGGATCTTGTAGAGATCTTCATCCACTGGTTTGACATTAACGCAAGAACGGTGTGCATTGAGAATCACTGGCTTGCCCTCATAATGTTTTTGGTTGTGCTTGTTAGATAAGTGTTGATTTCTCGGCTGTTCCTTTGACACCTTCCTCTGTTCCTGTGTGTTCTTTCCTCTTGTCTACAACATTATGTTCAAAGACATATCAGAATTCAGAACAAAAACTAAAAGAGTTCTGAAAACGTATAGTTTAATTACTCCGGTTAAAATACACTATAGCAACCTTTTAAAATCCTAACACTCGATCATAGTTCATCAGTAATATATTACTCGATCCTGAAAATTTTGTGTAGAAAATATCCATATTATACCACTTGAAGAAGCTAAATGTCTGTTTACCACTAATGTTTCAGTTATATTTTCAGTTTTATGAATTTTACATACAACTTGTTTGACAAGCTAATCGAGCCAAGGGTTGGAAAAGCCAGCTACCAATTAGCTTGCTAAACAGAGTCGAAAAGCCATCCTGGAAATCCTTGTTACAAATTACAATAATCCACTCTTGCAAAGTTAATAATCCAGACAGTTACAAGTACTATTGACTAAGTCAGAGGTCTATATGAACGTGACTATCTACAAATTGACTTAGAATCGACCTGCCATGATCTTATCTTATCTTAAATTATTATTAAATATATTCTTTATCACAAGAGTAAATTAAACTAATCAACAAAACAACACAAATTTCTATGTTCTCAGTTCATATACCATAAAATAAATAAACATATACGAATACTGAAGAATTAACATGAGCTAACATTAATTACAAAAGTTGAATGATCCATTTTGAAGATGTATCTAATCTAATTATATAAGAAATCAGGAAAATCAATCCTAATTATGTTTGACAAACTACACTGCACTACATCTGAGTCCCAAGCAATTGAAATTGGGTGGGTCCAAAAGGCAACTATTGACTTGAGACTTTCACAACTATTGAAATGTCGGTAGTGATGAATTGTTTAGTTAGTGTATTTAGCTACAAATCAATACCTTGTTGTTGTTGTTGTTGTTGTTTTTCTGATGAGGAGGAGCAGCATAAACTCTTCTAGAGACAGGTTTCTCATAAAGATCACCGGCGGCATAGTTTGCGGTGCATTCTCCGGAGCAGGTACATCGGAGCAAGCCAGCTTGCCTTGCACACTCAAAGTACTGAGTGATAGGCAGCTCATTCACATTTTCCCAGTCTCCAAATGCTGGGATTTGCCCACTCTTTCTGTAGTAATAATCCTGCTGCTGCATTTTTATTATACATATATATATATATCTCAAAATCAAGATTCAAGAATATATATCTATCTCAATATGATGATACATACAAATAAATAAAGAGTGAGTGACTAGCTAGCTAGCTAATGTGGACTTACAGTGGCCATTAGAAGGTTAGAAATAATAGTGAGATGTGGTGGGATTGTGATTGTTGGCTGGTGCGTTGGTTTTATAGGTGTTGAAAAGTGGAATTCAGGAAGGAAGAAAGTCTTTCTGTAATCTTGAAAAATGGGACTCACTTTTTTGTTGAAGAATCCATATATAATGAGTGTAAAATAATGATGAGATCTCAAAGTATCACAAATTTACATAGGACACAATATTTAAATAAATTATGTTCACTAGTACACTACACCTATGATATCAACACTAATTAAATATCAATTAGTAATATTGATAATTTTTTAAATATATAAATTTATTTTTAATAGGTTGATTGTTATAGCATTTAAATTGTTCTATTTGATTCGATAAACAGTGGTTTGACCTATAATATACTTTAAATATTCCGTTTCAATTTCATTCCAAACACAATTGCACCAAAATCAATTCAAACATCTATTCAAATTCTTTATCAATAAGTCCCTATGCAAATTACCTAAATACCATCCATAGTAATTTTGAATATGTAGAAAAATGAAAGACAATAAAAAACAATGGGATGGGACGGGTGTTATTGATTTTGGACTGGTTTAGGTAAACATACAAAACAAGATTGATTGGATTTGGAATTTTGTAATGTGTAGTTGTGAAGTGGAAGAGTCAACTTTCAAGGGTTTGGATTTGTCGAAGCTAACAATTTCCTGTACAGCACGAGTGCTACCCAACGTACTCAATCTACTTTTATTTTATTCGTGGGTTCTCTAAATCAGACCAAATTTATATTAATTGTATTAATCAACGCTTTAAAAGGTCTTAAATTGCGTTTTGCCATATTCTTCTTTTCATTTCGTAGTTTTGTTGCTAGCTGGGACAAACTATTACAAAACCGGAATATACACATACTTAATCAAGTTGCAAATTTACTATACCGTTTATGCTTGGACTATTTCACTCTAAATTTTACTAATTCGTAGGGATGTCACGGTATAATTTACTTTTAATATAAATAAAAAAAGAAAATAAAATAAATTATTCGAGAAAATAAAGTAATCATATGAATAATGTTGGTCGCCGTATTGATATGTAGTCCCACTTCATACAATATTACATCATTGAGTATTTGGTTATGCTAACTATAGAAAGTGTAAAAGTATGAACTTAACCGACCCGTTAAGTAGTAACATGTACATGATTTCTTTAAAATAATTATATACAACTAAAATAAAATATAAAAATATACAACACAATATATAGGCTTGTTTCCATCAACTCCACGGTGGTATATGGTCACACCACCACACTCAAAATAATATCATACAAATATAATTTCATATGGTACGGTTGCTTTTACCAACCCCTGATTCTCACCAACCCCGCGGTGGTATGGATCACCCCACCCAATACACAAAAATTATTATTCTACAAACGTAATTTCACATGCTACTGTTGATTT
>JAYMSP010006147.1:0-12210 GCA_036897095.1 Plantago elongata | reverse complement strand
GTTGAAACCGGCATATATTATGACTATAGGGTTTATTCAGTTGTAAAGTATTCGTTTACAAATTTTATACTGTATACACAATTTAAATATCAATACACATGCATGTTACTGACTAAACTGTAAATGAAGTATATTTATAACATTACGAACCTCGAGACGAATATTGTAGCACAACTCCAGTAACTACCCGAGCGTATCCACATGCAATCTCAATAAACGATATACAATTATATAGGCGGAGTTGATCGGTTTTGTATATCATTCATTTAGCAAGCAAACAAAACTATATATAGGCGAACGCAAACGCTGAACGACATTCATTAAATGCATACAGTACTGTACAATTTCCTTATCACAATACACAGTATCCAGATCAGTATACAATAGTACACACTTATACCCATAAATTTTTTTGGGAAGATAAATTCACACGCTTTGTCTGTCCACCGTTCATTTCTTACCGTTCATTTCTTCTTCTTTCTTCTTCAGTGCACCTTTGTCTTCTCCACCGTTCTTGTCGTCTTCACTGTGTCTCCATCACCACATCACCACCAAAAGTTTCTCCACCTTCCTTATCTTGTCTGGGTTTGTTTCTTTGAGATCCACCGTTCAATTCGTCTTCTCCATCACCACCGTTCGTTTCTTCTTCTGTGGATTCGTTCTTCTCCAAAGCAGTCACCGAATCAATCGGCCACCGCCTCCCCCTCCCGATGCCCCTCAATCGACTCAATTTGGGACCAATCGGCCGCCTGAAGTCATTACCCCCTCCCGATGCGGCTACAACTTAATTGGACCAATCGACTTTCGGCGACTCAAATCGAGCATTAGCGAGGATGAATAGCGGGCAGAGATTCTTTGAGGCGCCTCGGTTATATTAGCTCGATGAAGGTGTTTTTCTTCTGCACTTGTAATTTTTTTCTGCACTTGTTCATTTATTCTGCACTTGTCCATTAGTAAGCAGAGAGTGTATGATTTGTCTGTGTATGATTTGAGTTTGATTCAATTTTATTGGATGAACACTTCACTATGGCTACAAAATGGGTGTATGATTTGAGTTTGAGTTGATTTGAAATGGATGAACATTTGTCTATGGCTGCTGCAAAATGGATATACAATAGAACCATTCAAATGATTCCATTTCAATTCCTTCTCAAACATAAAAATCTTAAAAACCATCCAAATGGACATTCAAATTGAATGCCACTTAGCCCTAAGTGATTAACATTGTTCCGAACGACATCTGAATTAGATGCATATTGTTTTTGAGAATAATTAGATGCATATCAAAAGAAGCATTACTAAATTTAATGTGCTATCAATATTCTGCGTAAACCATATATAGACCTCATTCACGGGAAGAACAGGTGTGCAACAAATCAAACCATACTACTTCATAAACTAAGCAAGAATAAAGAGAGGAGTATGAGGGAATAAGATGATATTTCAATATATTCTTTTAGTTTTTCTATGAAAATATATGCTCCAACGATTTAAAATATTAGACAGTTTATGCAACGTTCCAGAATTTTAAGTAAAATTCATGAAGTTTAAAGGGATTGAGAATGATAATCATATCAACAAGGTACACCTATCCTTCGAGAATCCACCTAAAAAACTACAAAGTTAAGCGTTTTTACTCTTGAGCAATCCTAGGATGAGTGACTAACTGTGTAGTTTTTTGGTTCGCTCACGAGTAAGGCAAAAATGCATGGGAAAGAACATGGGTTGGTATAGTGGGGCCAACATATCACCTCGAGAGCTGTCCATGAGTAATCGTGCCGACCCTTTGGATCGGGATTTGGCCCCTGAATTGTTACCATTTACATATTTAGATATTTAACATAATTTCCAAATACCAACCAAAATATCTAATTAATTAAAAGAGGTCCATGTGTAGTCCTACTCAAATTCACACACACTATATAAGGTGATTGGCCAAATTTTGAGATTTTCTATATTTTGAAAAACTAGCTATCAAACAACTAGAGCAGCAATACAGACCTAAAAAGCTCCTTTTTTTCGCTGATGCAATACCGTCACAACCTGTTCATCGTAGCAAATTTCAGCAACAAATACCACCTGTGCTCTCGTGATGGGGCCTCCCCAACCCTCCTCACCGCCATCTAGAACCCAGAAACGGGCTAGACAAGATCAACCAGATTCAACCTCTCATGCAGTGGATCTTGAATGTCAGACACGGAAACAGATCAGACTGAAAACCAGAATAAGGAATCCTGTACGTCTAAACTCTATGGAGGAACTAAACTTGTGGATGTAGTAAATGACAAGACACGTATCCAGGAAGAAGATTCACAGATTCAAATCGTAGAAGCAACACCTGATTATCCGTTCAAAAGAATTGTCTTGACTGAGGACTATCAGAAGAACCTGAACAAACAGTGGAAAAACGCTATTCTGATTAAGATATTAGGAAAACCTCGGTTCTTTCCTGCAATGGCAGCTAAACTCGAAACTTTATGTGGTCTCCGGGAAGTCGACGATTTGATCGACTTGGGACATAGCTGCTTTTGCCTTAGGGGAATCTCGGAGGAGAAAAGAGAACTCATTCTAACTGGTGGCCCCTAGAAACTGGTCGGTAGTTTCTTGTCAATTCGCAAGTGGAAACCGAAATTTAGAGCCGATAATTATAAAATTGAGACTACCATAACCTGGGTAAGGGTACTAAATCTTCCGGTTGAGTTCTTCAAAGAACCTATAATCCATTCCATTACGTCGTGCATTGGAGAACCTCTGAAGATCGACGGGAACACCTTTAATGCCGTAAGGGGCAAGTTTGTGAGGTTCTGTGTCGAAATACGACTAGATGTACCTCTGCAATTAGGTGTCATCTTGGATGACAATATATCAGGTGGTTTATGAGAACTTACCGTCAGTATGTTATATATGTGGAAGTGCGGGACATCTTACCATTGCTTGTTCTCCTAGGAAAATGGGTACCACCTCGAATGAAGCTCCATAAGAGGATCAACAACTAAAGGATACGGTGAGTAGCAACAATACCCCGGTTGAATGGTTAGTCGAGAAAGCAAAGAAAAAAAGAATTTGTGGAATGGATGTGGTGGCATGTAAGAAGAAATAATCTTCAGAGACATCAAAAAGGCAAGACTAGAGGAACCAACATGGTACTAGGTCCACAAGCAGGACTGCTTCGAAAGAACAGGCAAACCTGCCTAATTCAAATCCTAGAGGAAATGCTAATGTGAATACGTCTAGGAAAGGTAAAGAAAAAAGTCACTGGAATGGAAGAGGATCCCAATCCAACTGGGGTTTGTACTATGGAGAACACAAGGATTCTTCCCCGCTCTATTCAAACATCAGTCCTATAAAAGACATGGAGACTCTTTGAATCTCAACACAACATTACCACAAACAACTGGAAACTCGAATTTTACTTTTAAATTCCGGAATCAAGAAGACTAGCCAGACACAGTCCTCGAACTCCTTTGATGCGTTGGGTCACACATATTTTATTGACATTGAAATTCACGAATTCAATGGAACCGAGGGACAACTTCGAACTCAGGCAGGAGAACATGGCTCGAAACTCCAGAATTTTTGAATCATAACAGAACAATGTCTCATACAGGTACTCGAAGTACCACCAATGTATTGACACTACAGATTGAAAATCTAATTCCTTACCAGGGAGGACAACCTGGGACAATATTGGCTTCAACTGAGGGTGGACGACATGAAGATGGGGTGTGTGTACCACACCATATGATAATGCTAGACATACAGTTCATTGCCCTGTGGAGGGGATTACCGATTGTCAATCCAGAACTCTCCTTTAATACATTTAGTAATCCGATGAAGGTCCTCTCATGGAATTGTCAGGGAGCGGGAAGCTTCAAATTTAGAAATCACCTAAGGGATATGGTGCGAGATCATAGACCACAAGTAGTAATAATTCTTGAGACTCGAGTTGCTCCGGATCAGGCAAATATAATACTGCCATGTTTGGGGTTTACGGATTGGATAAAAGCCCCCACATATTGCATGATGGGAGGGATATGGATGTTGTGGAATGACGAAGAAACAAAGGTTGATATTCAACATGTCAACGACCAGGCTATACATGATGTTATTAACTGTAGGAACCAACATAGTTGGGTTTTTATCGGGTGTCTACGGACAACCAAGGAGAGAAGATAAGGAGTGCTTATTCAATTACTGGGAAGCTTTTGTGCCTAACCATTCACAACCATGGTTAATTCTGGAGATTTCAATGAAATCCGGTTTTCACATGAAAAGAAAGGGGGTAACGTTGCTTCGTTTCGAAGATGCCAAGGTTTTAATGACTTCATTGACAGGTGTGAGCTTCAAGATCTCGGATATAATAGGCCAAAGTTTACATGGGATAACAAGTGGGGTGGAATAGCTAATATTCAAGAACGAATTGACCGTTCTCTCGCAAATATGCAGTGGTGTGAGGCTTTTCCTAACAATGTCGTACTCCACATTCCACGAGCTTATTCGGATCATCATCCGATTATAACATGTTGTCTAGGATTGGATAATAGGCGGAGAACGAGACCATTTAGATTCAAGAAGATGTAGTTGTTCCATGGAGAGTGCAAGGACCTGATCGCCAATATATGGCAGCAAGAGCCGAATATCATCATTGCCATCTCTCGTGTCCCGGATTTGTTGGTCCCGTGGAACAAAGAATTTTTTTGAAATCTTGTGTACAAGAAGAGGAAGCTCCATATTCGACTAGATGGCATCCAACGATCTCTAGCTCAATTATGCACCTCCTTAATCAACCTCAAGAAAGATCTCATTCGAGAATATAATGACGTGCTTTAGCAGGAGGAAACGTTTTGGTTTAAAAAATCAAGAATCAAATGGATATCGGAAGGGAATTCAAATACAAAATTCTTCCACCAAAGAAAACTATCTCGTAGAAGGAGTAATCGAATATTGGCGCTGTAAATCGGGGACGAATGGATTGATGAACAAACTAGACTACATGAGCATGGAAGGGAATATTTCTAGCCGATTTTTGCTCCAAGTTTTTGACAGAGACGGAATCAGCGTGGGCTAGGAACTTCGACTCTTCAATATCGATTAACAACTCAGGAGCACGGCGAGTTGGCTCGTGAACCGGATTCTACGAAGATTAAGAAAACAGTTCGGTCAACCCATCCTACGAAAGCTCCCGGACCTGACGAGCTCCAAGGAGTATTCTATCAGCAGTGTTGGCAAACTGTGGGGCCGTATGTTGTAAGTTTTATCCAGCATGCATTCTATACGGGAGTTGTAGAACCAGGGATTTGTGATGTGTTTGTTTGTTTGATTCCTAAGACAGCTAAACCCATCAAGATATCTGAGTTTAGACCAATTTCCCTTTGCAACATACTGTATAAACTGATCACTAAGTGTATCACATTGTAACTTAGAGGTCTCATGCCAGACTTGATTGCACTTACACAGTCTAGTTTTATTCAAGATAACTTCCTACTTATGCAAGAAATATTGCACTTGCTCGAGAGCAAGAAGAAGAATATGGTAGGTTGTATGGTGATGAAGTTGGACCAAGAGAAATCTTATGATCGAGTTAGTTGGTCCTTCCTGGGAGACACACTTCTGACATTTAACTTTCCTGACAACTTGGTAAAGCTTATAATGTTCTTTGTGAAGAATGCACGATCACAGATCCTCTGGAATGGTGAACCCCTGGAAACGTTTTAGCATACCTGCGGACTCCGGCAAGGAGATCCATTATCTCCGTATCTATTTGTCATGTGCATGGAGAGGCTCTCTCATCTAATCACAGAGCTGGTAAATCAGAGAAAGTGGAAACCTATTCAACCGTGTAGAGGGGGACCAGCCTTCACGCACCTATTTTTTGCAAAGGATCTAATTCTGATGAGCAAAGCTAAAGCTAGGAGCACACGAGCTAGGCAGTACTCAAATAATTCAGACTCAAGTCTGGAATTACCTGAATCTCTCTAAATCCAAAGTGTTCTTTTGGAACAACGGTAGGGATGCACTTAAAAGAACTATCACGAGTATTCTAGGGTTTGGTCAAACACTCAGCTTGGGCAAGTATCTTGGAGTGTCACTGCGACATGGACGACAATCGAGGGCAGAATCAGGGTTGCTATTGCATAAAGTTACGACATGTTTCGCTAGTTGGGAGAAGAAATTCCTCTCTACGGCAGGCAGAGCTACTTTAATCCAATATGCATCGTCAGTAATCCCGTTATATGATATGCAAGCAGGTTGGCTCCTAGAACACGTCTGCGCAAGGCTGGATAAAATGAACAGAGATTTCCTCTGGTCGAATGATATTGGTCAATGAAAAACGCACCTCGTGGGATGGAAACAAGTAGTCAGACCCAAATTAGAAGGGGGTCTTGGTCTTCGAGAAGCCAGGACAAATAATAAAGCTATGCTCTCAAAGATTGTATAGAAGACGAAGTGGAATGAAAAGACAATCTGGTTAAACATGATCAAGGCAAAGTATCTTAAGGAGCAAATCATAATGCATTATGTACCAAGACCTTCTAATAGCCCAAGCTGGAAGGAAGATGTAAAGTGTGCGCAAGAGTTAAAATCGAGTTTTCAATGGTGAATAGGAGATGGTTCACAAATCCATTTCTCCAGGATATATGGTTGAATTGTACTGGTCTTTACACAAAACTAAGCATGATTGATCGAAGAGACAAGGAGGTGAGACTGAACCAAGTCTTGATGGATGATGGGAGTTGGAACTTCTCGAGTTTTCATACGGAAATACCACAGGGGATTGTCGATGAGCTCACTGTTGCTAGTCCTCAGGTTGGGACGGAGCCCGATACCATCATCTGGAATGAAACGGCTTTCGGCACCTTCTCGTGTCAGTCAGCATACATAAACTTAAGGATTTGGAAACTTCGACGGAGCAAGGAAATGCCAAGAATCTTACTTAGAAATTGCCCTGGAAAAATAAGTTACCCAATAAGTATACACACTTTCTTTGGTTAACTTTACAAGAGAGGTTGTTGACAAATTCTTTGAGATATAAGAGACAAATGACACATGATTCTGCTTGCTCGATCTGTACGGGAATAGAGGAAGATGTGCAACACATATTCAAACACTGTCCGACGGCTAAAGAAATTTGGAAAACAATCCTTACCCCAACTGACTTAACTAGCTTCGAATAATTACCGGGAGGGAACTGGTTCGAGAATAACTTCCGGGCAACATTTGAGAACAAGTTGATCCCCGAAATCCCCTGGCAGCAGATCTTTTTGGTGCTATATGGATAATCTGGAAATCCAGAAATACACGAATATTCAAGGGGCGTGTGAACAACAAGTCGAGAATGGTATTCCTCATTAAACGATTGAGTTGCGATCTTCAAATGAAAATGACTCCGCAAGAATATAGGAAATGGTATACTTGGTGCAAACCACCGGCAAACTGGGTGAATTAAATGTCGACGGGAGCTGTCGACCCCTAGAGAATAAGGGAGCAACCAGATGTGTGCTCCGGGAGGAAACAGGAAAATGACTTGGGGATTTGCCAAAAACTGGAGGCACCCACGATAAATGAAACAGAGCTACAAAGCTTAGTACATGGGCTCGAACTTGCTTGAGATAGCCGAATTCAAAGGATCATTGTGGAAACTGACTCGGAGACGATATTCGCTTGGGTCACCAACTTGGATATGCCACCTGAGTGCTCTAAAGGCCTAGTGAACCGCTGCAAAGAACTTATCAGGAAGTCATGGGATATCGAGCTGAAGAAAACACATAGGAAGGTAAATAATTGTGCTGATCATGTAGCCGAGATAGGTTATCATTTAAATGATGAGGGGAAGTTAGGGTTTTCACCACCTACATTTGTAATCCCAATTTTGAGGTCTGACATTGGACTTTAAGCCGAATGCATTTCTTTACTTATCAAAAAAAAAAAAAAAACTAGCTATCAAGTAGTTATTTTCCTAAACATCTTCCATAAAAATCAACTAGTTGAATACACAATATTCACTATATAATCTTATTTCTAACTTAGGTTATGTTTAGCAAAATTAGTTAAAAAGCTAGCTAGTAGTTGGACTATGTTTACCATTAATTTTTCAGCTTCATGAGGTTTTTTTGTTAAAGAGCTTGTTACGTAATAAGCAACTTTTCAAACAAGCTAGCTGGTTTAAGAAGCCAATTAACTTATTGATAAAAAAAAGCTATATGACCATCTACCAGCTAATTGATCAGCTACCAACTAGTTTTACTAACCATAACCCTGGTCATATAACTTTTTTTAATCGACAAGTTAATTCTGTTTTTCACTTTTTTTCAGCTCTCTAAGATTTTTTTTAATAAAAAACTCGTTACATGAACGCTTAAGTTTTCAAACAAACTAGAAAAGCTAGATAATTTGATAATCTAATAAAGTTAGATTGTTGATAAAAAAAAAACTACTTTACCAGCTACCAGCTAATTAATCAGGTACCAGCTAACTTTCTGGGTTGCATCAAGTTTTTCAGCTAGTTTTTTTGCTAAATAGAGTCTAACTTGATTAGAGAAAAACTAGCTTGTTAAGAAATTATACGTTCACGTAATAAAATATTTCTTTTAAAAAATTCATAAAGTTAAAAAATTAATGATAAACCGAACTATAAACTTAGCACAAGTTATTGCTAATAAATTAGGTGTCACTATTCTACATAAACTTGCATGACGTTTATGAATCCAGAAGATATGATCAAAAAGAGACCAGCGGCGCTTATGATAAGCCAAAGTCTCCACTCATTTGGATATATCATCCACTTTATGAGTAATTCTGAAAAGCACTAGTACCCTAAGTCGCAAGATCCCTAATATCTGTGATGCATATTCTCCGAGCCTAGAAGGAAAACGACCCTTGCAGATAGTGCCGGTCAATTCGGGCGTTTTTCTTAATGTCTAAATTCTCAATAGTCAATACCAAACAAGAATAATAATGCTGCCCGTTCATACTTGCTACCACTGGTCCATATCTGTGTAAGTTTGACTATAACTCTATATTCAATTTGTGAATAGACAGCCAAGATGAGAGAAATTTGAAGGTGGGGCCGAGAATTTAAAAACTCCGAACCGTTTAGATACCGATTAAAATTTAAAAAATCGATTTAAAATATATTGTTCTTTAATATTTTTAATCACATATAATCACGCTTAATCATGTATATTAGGTTTAACTATGAATATAATAAGTAAGGGTGGGTATCGGGCCAACTCCGGACCTAACCGAGCATGGGCCCAAATGCTCTGGACCGATTTTTAACTATTTTTTCATCCTGAAGTCTGGACTTAAAAATGTTCAAATCGGTATGGTCCCTCTTGATCGATTTAATTAAAAAATAAAATGAAAATAAAGAAAGAAAGAAATAGGATAAAGAATAAGACATTGTTCTCTTCAACTTAAATTTACTAAACTTAACTGAACCGAATGGAACTGAACTGCTGAACTGAACTAAAGTAAAATATAAATTATAACTAAACTGAGCTGAACTGAATAAAATTTGAATAGAACTGAATTGATTTGAAGTTGAAGATAACTGGGCTTATCAGGCTGCTGCTAACCTTTTGTTCAAGCGTGAGTGAAGTAGAAGCAGGCAACTGCTATCCTTTTCCTAGGGTTGAAAATGGGGTGAGGGTAATATTTGTATATTACCTGGTTTTGCAAAATCTTGGTCCTAACATGTGATTTTTCGGCCAAAGAGCGAGATTTTCAAAGGATCGGACCTATTCGGGTATAGGTAGAACCGATCCAATTTCATTTTCGATCCGGTTTAGTTCGGTATTTTAATCGGACCTATCCGCATGGCATTTGCCAATGCGTTGCCCATATGTGGCAGATTCGCCACTATTTACATATGCGAGCCTATTCATGTTCAAGAGACTTCAATTAAGTCCACTCAAATTGAGCCCATTCAAGCTCAAAATTAATTGTTCGTTGTTTTAGCTTTGACTTTGACGTATGTAGTGAATTAGCAGCTAGTGTGTTAAAAATTATTCATTTTTAAGGGCGTGGATTAGCATCTAAATGTCCATTTGGATGCTACTTGGAGATTTTGTGTTTGTTATGACATTTAAATGCCGAATATTGAAATGACTTTACAGTAGTAACATTTTTCTTTACCTATATAATAAACCTATAATACCATATCCAATTACAATTCTATATCAAACACAATTTTAACAATCTCACTACAATTCTGATCACTATTCAGGCATTTAAATCGGGGCATTTAAGTTGCATGTCAATCAACCCCTTAATTGTTTTAATTGCACTATTGTTTTATATACGTGTCAAGTTCATAGATCAATAATTTGCACGCAATAATGAAGCACAACTCAATTGGTAAGACGCTACACCTCTAACCAATAGATCTGGAGTTCGAGTCATCTTTAGCCGTTTAAATTTTTATTTTTTTTTTTGATTTTGCACTTTTTAAGAAAAATATACGGTATGTGGTTAAGAATAAGTTTGAGATAGACAAGTACATGTGGGTACAATAATGTGTGGTTAAACAATGAGTTGTATAGTGGAGTTTATTTTCATACATGAAAAATTATTGGGACGTTGAAAACGGAAAAATGTTTCACTTTTAACATGACGGGAAGTATAACTCTAGGTCTTTTTAATCTGGTTTTGTTGAATTTAATCTTCTGATTTTGTCGGTAGCAACTGCTACGATAGAAAGAGCTTTCTCTGCTATGAACGTTGTGAAGAATCGCTTCGAAATATAATGGATGACGAATGAATGAATGATAATCTCGAGATTTATCTTGAAACAAAATGTATTTAAAGGTGTATGAAATGAAGTTATCATTCAAAAGTTTTAAAGTATGATGAATCGTCGTGTTTAATTGTAGAGCAAACGTTATATTTTACGTGCAAGATATTTTATTTATTATAAATCTTAAATGTTGATGTCACTGACCAATTTTCTTTTGCATATTGTATACTACAATGATATGGAAGTTGCAATAAGGATTTACCCTCAAATCAATGGATGTCATAACCTTGAGGATTAGTGTAGAAATATTATACCGAATTAGCAAAATATATATAGAGAGACGATGACAAGAGTATGGCGCATGACAATCTATAATTCATCCTATCTAGAAGCCTAGAACAAAGTACGTATATGTAAGAGAGTGACAAGTTATTAAGTATACGTAAGAAAAAGGTACAGGTGCTCAAGTTAGAATTACAAGTAAGGGTCCGTCAGGTACGAAATCATAAAATAATGTTTTTGTAGGTACAAAGAAAATTCTTTTGTTTGTGCCCAGTACGTCAAACTCCTTGAATTTCTATATAGGCCCCAAACCTACTTTGTTTTATTCAAATAGGACCCTGCAACAACCGTTTAAAACATATATAGTACATGTACTTTATTTTAGAATCTCAAGTAAGAAAAATCATCTAACGGATATTACTCGTTCACGATTTGGAAGAAGAAATTCACACTATTTGATCACTGCCAAATATATCAAAATTAATTCTTTTGTGAGAAGTTGAATTTCTTTTCCTTGTTTCTTCCCTTCTCTGTTCTCAGAATTATTCTAATTTTTTATCAGTCGATTTGGAACCAAATCAAT
Source organism: Plantago elongata (assembly GCA_036897095.1). NCBI lineage: Eukaryota > Viridiplantae > Streptophyta > Magnoliopsida > Lamiales > Plantaginaceae > Plantago > Plantago elongata. The sequence goes on along the minus strand of JAYMSP010006147.1, from coordinate 607 downwards.
CTTGAATAGAAAACCAGAAGAACCAAATCGATCTTTACTCAAATTGGATTCTCCTTGGCCATGGCTTCTCCCACTACAAAAATCTGGAGTTCTAGCGATGTCGTTATCCGTCGCTAGAACCCCAGCGACGGATAACAACGTCCATCGTTAAAACGGACGTTGTTGAAAATCTAACGACGGATAACTTTATCCGTCGTTAGGTTTAGCGACAAATAACTCTTATCCGTCACTAGAAATAGCGACGGATAAGAATTAACCGTCACTATTTCTAGCGATGGTAACATTTATCCGAAATGGCCAGATTTTTAATTTTTTTTATTTCATGAATACCTAATTCGATCGTATTTAACCTGATTGTCACCCAATAGAATTGTAATGAAGAAAAGAACGTTGGGTTGCGCGAAAATTTCATAAATTAATTAGAAACCTAATAATCGTATACAAGTAAGTATCCTAATATTATAGAGTTTAATTAATAGAAACAGTAGTATTCGGATAATAAAAGCTAGAACTAAGAAGAAGAAGGAGGAGGAGGAGGAGGAGCATCATCAGAATTACGTCATTGGGTCATGAGGGACATCATCCGCCTCATCTCTGCGATCTCACG
>JAYMSP010006146.1:0-12211 GCA_036897095.1 Plantago elongata | reverse complement strand
CAGTGGTGGAGAATGGAGGCGGCGGTGGGTGGTGGTGGAAGAATGAAGGAGGTGGTGGTGGAGAATGAAGGAGGTGGTAGTGGAGAATGAAGAAGGGGGGGGAGGAAGGAGAAGAAGGAGGAAGGAGAATTAGGGTTTGTGTGTGAATTGGGAAGGAGAATCTGATGTGTAGAATTGAAGTGAGGTGGAAGCCAAGTATGGGATTAAAGTGCGAATTATGACTACATTTCACAAGTCGTCTAAGTTGTGGACTAAGAATCACAACACATGCAAAGTGGTGATTGCGCGCAACAATGACCCTATAGAAGCGGATCAAAATTGCCTTCCCGTTATTCCCCTCTCTACCTTCTAAACTCTAGTTGAACCCTAACTTTCGCCGATTCTGCTTTCCTATGTTCCGGCTCTTACTGCCGCTATCTTCCTCTCGTCTCTTCTTCTTCTTCTTTTTTCGATTTCTTCCTTCTCTCGCCTACTTCTCAATCCCTTTCTCTTTTCTCCCCTTTTCTTGTCGTTCTCCTTGTTCCTTTGTCGATATGGTTCTCTCCTCCCTTCCAACTTCTCCTTCAGCCCATCCTTTCCCTTCTCCGCCTGTTTCTCCGATCTCAGCAAATTCTTTCGCGGCTGTTGCTGGATCTGGAAATGTAGTTTCAGAGATTTCCAGATTTGCCTCGGATTTCTTTGGGCCTAATCTCAAATCCCGTCACATTGTTAATCAAAAATCCCTCAACCTTGCTTCTGGTACACCTGTCATCTCTTTCTCTGATGAGGAAATCAACATATTATCTACTCCTTTTGTTACCACTCTTGTTGGCAAGTTCATGAATGGAATTCCTACCATTTCAGAAGTATCAAAATCCTTGAGAAAATTAAGGAAGATTTTCGGCTAGTTTTTTCAATCCAGAAGAATGTGATTATTCGTCTCATCAATAAAGAAGATTTCGATGCTCTTTGGGCAAAACAGAGTATCATTGTCGATGCTTGTCCTATGAGACTGGCAAAATGGTCTCCTACTTTTGATGTAGCGAAAGACTCACCTTTGATTCCAGTTTGGATATCTCTTAAGCAAGTGCCTAACATGCTCTATCACTCGGAGGTATTGTTGAGGTGGTCAGACCTCTTAATAATCCGTGAAAAGTCGATAATGCAACGACTTCTTTCAAAAGATTGGAAAGAGCCAGAGTTCTTGTGGAAGTAGATGTAACAAAATTGATTCCTGAGTTCATTCTAGTGGAGTTTAAAGGGAAGCAATGGAGGATTAAGATAGCTCATGAAATCTTGCCAAATTATTGTACTTTTTGTTCGAAAATTGGTCATGCATGTGGAAGCTTCTTGTTTCCTGAAGCATCCTAATCTCAAACCTAGTAATAAGCAGACCTCTGTCTCTACTTTCCAAGAAGATCAAAGAGATTATCAAGACTGGCCGAAATGGTCAGTGTCAGTGCCATCTAGTCCGGACATAGACAAAGATGTGCAGGAAGTACATCATGCTCAAACATTTGATAATAATTCTGAAGTTTTGGGAATGTCTTGATAAAGACGATTGTGGAGATGGAGATCTTACACGCCAAAAAGTCGTTGATGAACCTGTGTAGCAACTTGAAAGAGTAAAAGAAACACCAACATTGAAAGTTTCTAATACATTTGGAGTATTGGAAGATTCTGAAGATAGTGAGTTTGAGGTAGGAGAGCTTTCGAAATAACAAGAAATTGGCCTTGAAAATATCTTAGTCTTTCTCCAATTGCTTTGAGCACTCGAAGTAAATGTAAAAAGGTTGGTTCAGTCAGTATTTATCCCAAGAAGTAATTATCTTCCGTAAGTTCGGAGTCCTTTGGTTATTGTGTTAGTTTGAGCTCTTTGACAATTGACTATGTTTGTCGTATCTTGTTGTTGGTAGTTTGTGTTCCTGTAGTGTTTTAGGATTGCAGTTCGGTTGTTTCAGTTGGTTAGGTTGGTCCTGCTTTTTGTCTAGCCCGATATAAAGTGACTGTCTGTTGTTGCTTTGTCTTTCAGTTTTTCTTGGTGTTGTTGTGAATACGATGCGTGGCTGGATTGTTGTTGGTTTGCAGAGTGTAGGGTTTGGATCTAAGAATTGTCTCGTGAGTTTACACTAATGTTTGCTTGGTTGAGCTTTAGAAGGAGGAGTTTAAGGGAATAGTTTGGAATGGCTTATTCTTGAGACTACTCAAAATATGTTTTTGGCGTGGAAGATTGAAGACATGGATCTTATGAAGTATTGGATACTGGATGAATTTTCAGTTGAAGAGAACAAAGCCTAACTATGTAAGTCCTAATGTCCGAACTGAAAGATTGATTGTGTGTATATATGATTTTCCTTTATTTGATTTGATATATATAAATATGTTAATTGTTAGGGAAAAAACTAAATTAAAAGGGCATACTTGTGGTATGACATTTCGAAAACTACATATGGAAAAACTTTTTGCAATCAAACGATTGGTGACTAAAAGATTTGTGAAATTTACATATGCGGGATATATAATTTTATTTGAAAAAATTATTTAAATTTTACTGATATAATATATTCGACTTATAATCGATAGTAAGATCATTTTAATAGTAATTAAGTATTCAATATTAGGGAATGAATGATCCATAGCGTAACGGTAGGGCAAAGGCGAAGCAACTTTAATTTCTTCTTTTGGAAGAGAAAATGGAAGTAATTAAAAAGTGAAAATAATAAAGAAAGTAAAATAATCTTCACTAATAGTAATGTAAATCAAAAGAAAGCACTACTTTTGATGGTTGGTGATGTGTTATTGCAAAAGAATCACTTTTTTCTTCATTGATTTTCGTTACCTAGCCAACATTCTTATCTCAACAAATTAAAGCATCGTAAAGTTAGAAGAATATATAGAGATCTCTGATTAGCTTATTTATTTGGTGGATTAAAGAGAAAAAGGTTAAAAGTTTAATCAGAGCTAGCTAGGTAGATATTGGGGTACTGCATGGTGTAAACATTATGTAGAATCTTTAAACCTTTAAAAAGATAGATGAATGTTTATGTTGGTCACACTTTAGATCACTAAACTCTTATAATTATCATCACAAGAATGGAATTTGTCGGCACATTATATACTGGACCTTTAGAAAAAGCAGAACATTAGGAGTACAAGGTATTAGTGCATATTGTAATTAAAGACTGAAAAAGTGTGGTTTGATTGATTGCATTCTAGGAAAAAAAACAAAGTGGTTTCTTTCAATTCAACTTATAAATTTCTTAATACTTGTACCTTTTACAATAGTATTGGCATTCATATATGAGTGAAAATGTGATGATACATTTTTTCGCAATCAGCCAAATGATTATTATCAATTTAATTTAGAATCCCCGAAAGGCAATTAAAGCTCCTCAGAAAAAGGGAGGACACTGCTCTAGGGAATTAAAGTGTTCATCGGACCGGCAAGGCTGCAACTACAATGGAGGATATTACCGTGTTAGTCCCTCTTTATCAGTCTGCCTCACGATTTCTCGGAAAAACACTAGCCCTGCTCAGTCCGGAGTTCTAAGCGGTAATGTGAGTCTAGACCTCCTGTATAATAAGTAATGAATGGTGAATATGTGATATTCTTTCACATGCAAATTGAGCTATTTGTAGATTATATATAAACTAGGTCACATTCCGGCAAACAGGAATGTACTATACGACCAAAACTAATTTTCCGTTGATCGTTATAATATGTTGTGCACAATGCGATCGATCTTGACCAAAATGACTTTAGTTTAATTCTTCATGACCTCGTAACAACTGAAAGAGAAATTAAAGGCTAGTGATTATTTTCACCTTTAACTTGCTTTTCCTTCTTTATTTTCTTTTCATATCTTTTTGTTCAAATACCAGCTAGCTTTTTTTTAAAAACCATGACTATTATTATTCAAAAACTATGTAGTTTATAATTTTGTAGTTTATTATTTATCATATATGTAGTGATTCTATATTTTATGTAGGTGCTGTCTAAAGATATGTTATTGCTAGGTATTATTAAGAAGATGGTTGATCAGTCAAAGATCTTAGTTATATATTATGTTAATTAAATCTAATCAATCATCATTATAACCTCAAACAAGAACAAAATAGTTAAAATTCGTGTGGGGTATTTGGCCCCATTAATTGTGTCCAAATATACTTTTCGCAGGTATATTATGAATATATATGAAATGCAAATGGCTAGTACTGAAAGGAAAAAGAAAATGAGAAAGAGCAGCTATGTGTATGGACTACTTAATATCGACGATCCATCATGGATAATGCGATTCTTTCTTCTATAATCTTTCTAATTTATTATTCACGATACTTTCATATTAATGGTAGGCAAAAGCTTAACGAGGAAACTAGCTTCGAATTATTGTACTCGCAGAATATGTCGTTGATCTTTATTATTTATGTACTTCGATGATACCTAATACTCTAATTATTAACATGGTTCCCTTTGCTATTATGATATGATGATATGTGAATGACAAAAATTATAATGTTGGTATTATTTTTATATTTTACATATTTTTTTCATGATATATTATTTGCTTATTTAATTTTATTCTTTATCATATTTATTTTGTAAGATTATGTTTTCTTCAACTTAAAACTTATTTAGTTCAGTTCAGTTTCGATGAATTTGAATTAAAGAAAACAGAGCATAAGTGGTACTCCATCAAAATTACTAGTTGCTTGATACTAACCTGAAATACAAGAGGTGCACGGCAAAATCTAGTCATAGTTTATGTAAGTCATAAGCTTGCCCAGATACATGTGAAAGAAATGTACAGATAGAAATAGTCATGGAGCTTCTATTCCCAGGCATCAAAATCGAAAACCACAATTTGCATATATAAACAAAAAGAGAATTTAACAAAATAAAGTTGGTCTTTAATCTGTTCTTTCCAAGTTAAAGAAGTAAAAAAATAAATATTGCAAGAACTAATTAATCACTTTTCTAAAAGTCCTGAATGTTGAAGCATACTCGCTTATCAACAATCTCAAGAATCCCCAGCAAAGCATCGAAACTTTGATCTTCATCACTCTGATTTTCGCATGAAATGTTTAAATCCAACGAGACACGCCTTGCATCCTCATCGTCTCCATCGCCATTATTCCCATGTTCAGTATTTCGCCTCGGAGAGTCCATGGACCTCAAACTCTCACAGCTTAAGACCACAATAGCATCGCAAAAGCTAACCTCCTCGCCACTTTCCTTACTCATTCGCCCCGTCTCGATTGCCCTTTTTACCCTCATTTGTGACACTTGATCCGCTTGCTCCAAATCCTCCACCAAGAAAACCCTATGCGGATTTGCCACCAGTGCTTCCACAAACCTATCAATGTAACTACCGGAACTCTCTTCGTCTCTACCTCTTTTGTTTCGACAATCTTCAGACAAGGCAAATCCACTTAGCCCAATTGTTGTGAAATTAGAATCAGATCCAAACACAACCTTAGCTAGTTCTTTTGAAACTCTCTCTTTAGCTAGGGTATCTAAGCCAAGAAAAAGCAGCCATGTTTCCTCTTTAATATCTACAGCATTAGTACATTGAACACTATCCTTTCTCTTTAACATGCCCGAACGACATTGTAGTATCGTTCTGGCTATGTCAGGGATAACATCCTTGTGCCATGGGACCTTTCTCTCCACTGAGTTGCATAATGTATTTAAGTTTTCGGCATTAAATTCTTTGAACATTGACGTGTATTCGATTTCCATGAAGATGTCGCTAGAAGATGTAGAGTTAGGGGTGGAGCTGGGATTGGAAGATGTACTACAAGGCCAAAACGGGTAGCTGTCTTTCCATGTGAGTGAGGAGTTTTGGTGTGAATTAGGGTTTGATTGGTCGAACGAAAACAACGAAACTGATGAAGAAGGAAATGTTAGGGTTCTGCCAAGGTAATGAGGGTGTTTGTGGGTGGAGCTACAATATGTGTTCCATTTCTTGCATAGTTCCTTGATTGAGTACTCACAATTCTGAAAAATCAAAAGTAAACAGTTCATTCATTTTCAACTTATTATACTAAAATGTACAGGATAAAGAGAAAAGGATGAGAAAAGGAGTCTAAGTTCTTTAGTTAAAAGATATCTTGAGTGATTAATCTATCGAGTGAATCGAGATGGAATAACTAATCACTTTACATATTGTGCTACATATTTGGATAAATATTTTGCTAAAATTGGCACCTACATTTACATCTCAATATATTATTTTTGAATCTATATTTAAAACAAAACAAAAAAAAGGAGGAGAGGAAGGAGAAAAAGATGATTACCTCGTTATTATGTCCAAGTCTTGTAGTTTCATCCTTAAGCCAAGGTGGAAGGCTTGATAATGAAACCATGTTAGTCCGTCTCCTTCGCAACTCTCCAGATTCGTCTTCAAATTTCGTCGAACAATCTGAGCAGCAAGTTAGTTTGACATCTCCTTTTGTAGGCATCAACTCATTCGAATCCACTCTTCCCCTCCTGACTTCCTTTTTCTCATCGCTAATTCAGGAAAAGAACAAAAGTTAAGATCAACGTAACAATCAATCAGAAATACAAAGTTTGATTTAGATAAGATGGAAGAATATGTGTATATATATATACCTGCGGTCGGGAATGAGGCTAAGACCCAAGCTATTAGCCGGAATAGTAACAGGATGCAACCCCCAAACATTTTCAAGGGAATGATAACCATTCCTACACCTCATGTAAGTCTGAAAAGTAGCAATTCCCATTAACCAAAACCTCCCATTGATACTACTACTTTCCCCAGTAACTCCAAAAGCCAACTTGCCTAACTCCATAATCATATGCTCCACAGAGCAATAGTAGCTCTTCTCTTGCTCCAAATTCACCCTATACTCACTGATCCACTTCAAATCACCCAAGTACAAAACTACGCCTTTAGCCACGAGGCTCCTCACAAGGCAACTCAACTCACCAATCTTCTGCTCAACTTCCTCTCTACGAAGATTACAGAAAGTATAAAGTGGAGGAATCGTAATGAACTTCACTTCCCTCAGATCATTAGGAACCTCGCCTTTGTCAACTCTCTCCATAAGTGCTTTTACTGTACTTTCTATATTGGTAATCGACTCGCCTACTATAACAATACTCTTACTCTTTCTACTAGCTAGAAGAGTTTCCATCACTGACTCCACGTCCTCTCTCCTGGCTAGCTCTTGCTCAGTTGAACCTCTTCTTCTTTCGCTTCGGATACTTTCTTTAGGCTTGTTGGTAGCCTGGGAAGGGGAATTTTGTGGTGAAATTTCTAAAACAACTGTCTTTTCGACGTTGGTTTTTACCTGAGTGCTTGAAAAACCGGCTTCCCTCATAACCCTACTAACACTAGGATCATCCAGTATAGAGATTACAAGTTGCTCGAGCTCGATTTTTACAGCTAGCACTGGTTGCTGCTGATTTTCTATCGATCCACGGCGTTGGTGGGCCTGGGCCCGCTTGAAGGCTGCCACAAGTGCGTTGGATATGGACGGGTATTGTGAGTGTGATGAACCCCCTATCATGGGCCCGGATGAGGTGGCAGGAAGGCGGTTAAGTGCTACGTTGAAGCATAGCTCGAGTGCCTTGCATTGGAGAGGGTGTGAGTGGGATTGGAGGCAAGCAGCTCGGAGTAAGCCAGCAGACGATGAGAGCATCGTGTTGGCCACATGCAGTGGTGTGACTTGCGCATGGCCACGACGTTTGGCAAGAGTTACCGCTTGTTTTACTACCGAAGCAGCTTCTGGAGATAGTGATTGTTGCACCGAACAACCAATTCCTGCTCTCATCTTGATTAGTTGCGTGTAGTGGATACGGATGAAAAAGTAGGGTTGGTTAAGTTGTAAAGGGTGCAAAACTAAGGGAGTGTTTTGTTTGAAATGATGATCATGGGTGGGTGTTTTTGTTGCAGGGGAATGAAGAGTAGAGTTGGAAATGAAATGAACTTTTTGGGAGGGCTTTTTTGTGTATGTATGATTGGAGTTGTGATGAGAATTTTGAGAGAGGTAGTAAGTAATATAGTGGTGTTCTTTTCTTGTAGATGAGGTAAAATCGAAAGAAAAGGGGTCCAAAGGTTGATTTGGGGAGAAGTGGAAAGTGGAATGCATGTGGTGACAACACAAGGACGCAATATATTTTGCGAACTCTAGCTGCACCAGTACCAATGACTAATATATCAGCTTTATTTAGCTTCGCTTCTACTTTATCTTAATTTTGTTAGTGTAATTTCATTGTACACTATTACGAGATTTGATTTGGTGATATTATGGGAATGTTGTAGTAGTGGGACTCTGCCTTTCATGCAACTCCATACTTTGTCATGTTATCTTAACCCATTATTTACATGTATCTGAAGGTGATATATATATATATATATATATATATATATGTATATATCAATCAAAATATTAAATCTATCTCTGACTAGGCACAGTTTCAAATGTTAGGGTTATGGGCTATTTGTCATACCGCTGGAGTGGCCATCTTCCCACTCAAATCGAACATTTTATAAAAAAAAAAATTCAATTTCAGTTGAAAAAATACACTCAAATTCTATCCCAATCAGTTCCTTAATTTCTTCACACATAAACTAGGGGGCTGATTGAGAATCGATTTGAATTGAGAAATGACCATTTAAATAGCTTGTTTTGTACACAAAACAGGAATGGGCATTTCTCAATTCAAATTGTTTACCAATCAGCCCCTAAATCTTTACACTATTGTGTGTTTATGGGTAGATGGGCTAACTGTACTTGGTCTTACCATTGACTACCTAAAATTAAAATACTGTAACTTATCGAAAAGGAGATATATATGTATTGTTTGAATTAGAACTCTAGTTGAATTATTTTAATTGAAGTTGAATGTTTTATACATAAAAGTATAATTTTAGTTGAAACACTTAAACTGAAGTTCTATACTAAACTGTAATTATATTTAAATTTTATGTATGTAATTATTAATGTCCTATTGTTTTTCCTACATGACATATAGCACGCTCGATATATATTGTAGCATATGCATATCATGTAACTTACTTATATTAAATTGTTTTAAATCTTGCACTATACATTAAAAAATACCATGATTGCCATGTAATTACTAATTAGTGGCAGATTTAGCCCGACCAGGAAAATATTAGTGTAAAATTAAGAGATAATTTATGAAGTATGAACTGGGTGCCAATATTCAAACACATGTGTCGATTAAGTGCATTAACTTTTATAAACTTTTGGAAAAGATAAACGTCACAAAGTAGTTAAATATCTGGCTGTATGGTGCTTATTCCAGTAATACTGAGCTTAAATGGAGAAGCTACGACATCCATCGTTATCTTATCTGATCAAAGGTTATTAGTTTAATGGATTGATGATTGTAAGGAAACTATACGATGTGCATCAAGAACAAGTCATTGTGCTGAGCAAATTAATTAACTATTAGCGATGCTGAATAGATTAAACAAATTAAAGTCACTAAAGCAATACATATATAGTTATTTAAATCCCACATATATGTACTTCATGATACCAATTCTTTGTGTAACTTTTGCAATCAAAGTAACTTGTTATGCTAAATTACCCAAAAAATTGATTTTCTTTACAAGTTCACTATCACCATTGGCTATTTTCTCTAATTATTGCTAAATATTACTTCCCCGTTCTTATTACAGTTGACTATTCATTCAATCATAATCAACTTGAAGCTTACAGACTTAAGTGCAGTTTAGCATATCTCCAAGATCTTTATATAAGAAATTTCATATTTAAACCGGGTTTTATAGTGGAATGGACCTTAATAAAGCGCAAACATGTTTCAAAAGAAAATGAAACAATTTTAACCTTGATGCAAGTTTTGCTATAATGAAAAGATGACGGCTGTTTGTTCTTTTCTCTACGGTAAAAAAAATCTTTTTTAGTTTTCAGTAATTAAATCTGAATTTATTAAAAATAAACCACCAACGATTATACTTTTTCGAACTCTATAAATAAAACCTATTTTCACCTCATTTCACCACATTTCATTTTTCTTCCTTCTTCCACTTTTTAAACTCAAAACATCTAAAAATCTCTAAACTTCTCCAACATGTCTTCATCATCAATCTAAAACTACATTCTAGCGTCGTCTAATTCCGATGACGATGTAGAAAAACCACCAAGTTGGAGTGATTACGAAAGTTCCACTTCAAAACCTCAGCCCGATTAATACACCTGTGCTACCCAACTCATTAAAAAAACCGTTCATACTCTACTCACCCACACCGGGCAATCTCAATCCCAGTCAAGTCGGTCGGGGTATACCCGCGAGTACATTGAGTGGGACAGGAAAACATTTGCGAATCATGTCGAGCGTGATTACTTTGTTGAACGTCCTATATGGGGGGCAAGTTTCGACGTCGTTTTAGAATGGCAAGGCCATTGTTTCTCCGGATCGTGAATGCTTTGGAGAAGAACGATCCATATTTTCAACAACGTGCGGATGCAATTGGGCGTTTGGGTTTCACGACCAAACAAAAATGCACTTTCGTGATGTGTCAACTTGCTTATGGTGTATGTGAAGACATGGTGGGACGAGTACACACGAGTTGCAGAATCTACTAGACAAGAGGCTTTACGACATTTTTGTGATGGTGTTGTGGCTATATTTGGCCCGACGTATATGAGAAGTGTCAATGATGAGGATGTTTGTCAGTTACTCGATGTAAACACGGCAAGAGGTTTCCCCGACATGCTTGAAAGTATTGATTGTATGCATTGACAATGGAAGAATTGCCCTTATGCTTGGAAGGGTCAATTCCAAAGAAAGAACAAGATATGCATGCTTGTTTTAGAAGCGGTTGCATCTCAAGATACTTGAATTTAAATTCTTTCTTTGGTGCTTCAGGAAAGTTGAACGATATCACGGTGGTTGAAAGGTCACCCGTGCTCGACGAATTGCTACACCGTAAAGCTCCCCCCGCTACCTTCACTGTTAATGGTCACGAATACAACATGGGGTACTATCTAACGGATGGTATATATCTAAAGTTGGCAACCTTTCTGAAATAGATCAAGGGGCCAATCACTCCAAAATAGGCTAAGTTTGCTAGGTTTCAAGACGCGGTCCGTAAAGACGTTGAACGTACTTTCGGAGTTCTACAATTGCGTTTTAAAGTGATTAAGGATCCAACTTTGACCCATAACCAAAAAGATCTTGCTAGAATTATGAAATTGTTGTATTTGTTTGCACTACATGATAGTGGAGGATGAGCGCCACTTATATCTTAACTACAAAGATATCATACGTGAAATACGAGAAGATGCACAAGAATTAGGCATCGAAAATAAAAATGATTATGTGTTCCAACGTAGGGATTTCGTCATCAATTCAATTGAAATCTATTTGAAGAGAAGGGCTGATGTAAAAAGTCGAGACCTCCATCTCCAGCTTCAAGGGGACATGATGGAACATGTTTGGTCTTTCAATGGTCCTATTCCTGAGTAGTTATTTTGATATTCCGATGTGTTGTTGTTTATTTTCTTTGAACGTGTGTTGTTGGTTTGTTTCTCAATATTTTACGTATTGTACTTTCTGATTTCAATAAAACACCCATTTTCATTTGATTAGAAAGTAAACATTACAACATTCGAACAATACAAAACATTAAAGAAAGCCTAATGATTTAGTAATAGTACTACAAATAACTAAGAACTAGCAATGAACGGGTGATTTGTGGTGCTCAATTACTGCTTTGGTCACAGGTCTCTTCACATGCATCACAATCGATGTCTTTCCACTCCGGGGTGATTAATGGTCCACGAATTACGTCGTGCTCTGGATCAATGCAGACACATGTCCTGAAAAGAACTTGGAGTTGGGGCCATAGTGGCTCACCAAAAACATAGTACCAGATTGCGCAGCAATCGAATCCCATGATCTCTGTCCAAGCCTCCAAGTTCACTCGATTTCTACCACCCGTGAAATTTGTGCAGCGACGACGATGTTTTGGACGCTCGTCGTCCCAAGTGATGATTCTACGGAAGGTAAAGAACCTTAAGTATAGCTTCTCAATGTCAGTTCATTCCAAAGAGTAGTAGTCATTATTCCACTGAGAGGATAACACCAAGTGCCAAGCTCCTTTTGCCATGAAGTACACATGGTGCTTCTTCATCTTCGCATCGTACAACAAGAAGGCGTGGTAGTTTCGAGCAACTTTATCTTGTTCTGGCGTCCAAATTTGTGCAGTTA
>JAYMSP010006145.1:0-12216 GCA_036897095.1 Plantago elongata | reverse complement strand
TTTTAAATGAAAAATATATTTTGAAAGAGCTTGCAAAAAAATATTTACCGGATGAGATTATTAACAGAAAAAAATTCCCATATAGAGCTATGATTAGTGGCAACAGTTTATTAAATAATGAAAAAGTCAGTATGGCAGTTTCGGAGGAGAGGCTGAAAAAATATGATGTTTTTAACAGCATTGCAGTAACCCGTTTTTTTAATAAAGTTAGAAGCAAAAATCATACAACCGAAAAGGAGATGATGCTTTTATTGTTTATCATTAGCACACAGATCTTACTGAACCAAAATGATACTGTTATTCATCTAGTCAGCTAATCATAATGCACATAGGATAGGTCGGGTCAAGATAAAGGCAGTATTCTTATGGTGAGCCACACAAGGGAATTTTATTTAGATATTGTAACAGTTGTATGGGTTTGTCAAGGTTTCAAATGGGAGAAAAATTCTCATCAAAGACTTTGATATGAATTTCATCTTCAAAAATATATTCGAATGGTAAAAGACACCATTGAAAATACGCTAATAAATGAATAGTTCAAAAATTAGGCCGAGGGTATCTTAGCTTGAAAAATAAAAAAAATAAAAAATCTAACTTGGAAACTCATTCAAATTGCAAATCTATTCTAACAATTGCATCGCATTATACCCATTTGTCAACTTAGTAATTTGAATGTCAAGCCTACTCAAATGATGGGACTATTACAACTTAAAAAATTAGTTCGAACTCAACTCTAAGAATGTGATAGTTTAATTTGGGAACTCAATTTGAAGGCCAACCAACTTTAAGCATGAGATGTGACCAACTGAAAGTTAACGTGCTTTTCGAAGCAATATTGCGATTGGTGACCAACTGAAAATCTCCCGATGCATGCACGAGTGAGGATAAAGTGTATGGAAAATGATATGTGTTGATATAGTGGGATCTACATATTACCCGAAAAGCAGCCCACAAATAACCATATCAGCTCAGAGGGTCAAGCCTCGACCAACAAGGGGACATTGCTTTAAACATTTTGGAAAAAACATGTGTTAATTAGTTATTAATCACCGGGTAGAGGACATGATATCTCAAAGGGTCGAGCCCGACCCTTAAGGGGACGAAGATTTATACATTTTTTGTTAGTTAGTAACCATCGAGTAGAGGGCGCGATATAAATTATCAAACATGTTTGACCCTGTTCGGATTCGGGCTTGATTCTACCCCTTTAAAAGCACATCAACCATGCTGGATCGTTTACATTTTATATAGTTACGATAAAATAAATAGATATAATGATTTAGAATTGTATGAAGATGGACCATATATGCACGAAAACTTTGAGTCGACGACCATCGTGTTTGTACGGAAGTTTGGCTTGGTTACTCTTTTATCAATTTATTGTGTCCTTACCTTTATGTTTATTATTACAAGTAAACTATACCGTGGCATCGCCACGGGTTAGTACTAGTGTTTAAGATAAAACTCAGTTTAATTGACTCAACTGGAATTGAGATTCTTTTTACAAAAAAACTCAATTCCAGTTAAAACAATTCAACAGGAATTTTATCTCAACCCGTCTGTAACAATCATTGTTTGTAGAATTGGAGTTCAATTGTCTGCATTTCGAATTGAAATTTTGTATAATGTTTTAATATAAAAAACACAACTGAGTGTCAAAGAGTCTGTTAATTGTTTACTCCTAAGTTATAAGATCATTCCCAATGGGTCTTATGATGGCCGCGGTCGTCGACTGACCAGTCTGACAACCACTGCATGAAAAAATCTTGTCCAATGGGTCGTCGTGACGATCATGAATAGTGCTTTTTTATTTTATTTTTTTAACCTGTTTAACATATTCTAAGTGTAGAAGTTGAAATTAATCAAATTTCATTTTTAAAATTCATTCTATATTATTTGATTGGGGAAAATCATAATTAAAAAATCAGGAGAAAATCTATCAATTATGACATTTCTATAATCTTATATGTTCTTTATAGTGATAGGTACCATCACTATCATTGTATGTCTGACATTGCAACATAGAACCTCATTCCAAGACTTGAATTCTAATGTGAATCTCAATTTGATCTGGATTTGAAACTTGAATTTCAAACAGAAATTGAACTTGTTTCACTATAAATACCCCCCCCCCCCATTACTCTTATAAACCTCATACTCTTTAACTCAATCTGAAATCCAAAATAAAAAATCTTTCTGAAAGATGTCTTCAAATTGTCATGGAAGCCGATGATTCCTGCTGCACAAATCTGGACACCAGCATAAGAGAAAGCTTCTCAAAACTATCAAGGCTGCTTGTTGTACGACCATAAGATGAAGAAGGCCCATGTGTACTTCATGGTTCACAGCTTGATCAGGCAAATGGATCTTGGCACATGGTGTTATCCTCACAAGCAGGATGAAGTCCTCCAGATGGTTCAAAACCAACTTGAGTGGAATCATGCCTATTCTTTGGCAGAAATGAAGGTTGATATAGAGAAGCTATACACAAGGATCTTTTGCTACGGTAGAATACTCACTTGGGACGAGCGTAGTGGTGGTCGTCGTTAAACCAATTTCAAAGGTGGTAGGAATCGAGTCATCTTGGAGGCTTGGGCAGAGATCATGGGATACAATTGTCACACAATCTAGTACTATGTTGTTAATGAACCACTATGGCCCCAACTCCAGGTTTTGTTCAAAGAATGTATATGTGTTGATCCACAGCAAGATGCAACTCGTGCACCAATGCCAGAGTGGAAAGACATCCCATGTGAAGAGGCGGGTCCTCCGGGCAGTAATTGAGCATCACAATTCACCCCTCCGTCTCAACCATGTCCGTTGCTAGTGTTAGTTGTTTGTAATATTATTACTAAACCCTTAGGTTTTCTTCATGTTGTATTGTTGGAATGTTGTAATGTTATTTTCTAATCAAATGAAAATGGGTGTTTATTAAAATCAAAAAGTACAATACATGAAAGAAACCAACAACACACATACAAAGAAATGAAAATAAACTACAACATAACCTTTGAAGCACAACTACTCATTAGAACCCTTGAAAGACCAAACATGTTTTATCATGTCCTCTTGAAGCTGAAGATGGAGGTCTCGACTTTCTAGATCATTCATTTTCTTCAAACAGCCTGGAATTGAATTGGCGACGGAATTCCTATGCTGGTACGCATAATCATTGTTATCGTCGATGCCTAATTTCCATGCATCTTCTAGTATTTCACATATGATGTCTTTGTAGTTAAGATATAAGTGGTGCTCATCCTCCACGATCATGTTGTGCAAATAAATACAACATTTCATAATTCTAGCAAGATCTTTTTGGGAACGGGCCAAAGTTGGATCCTTAATCACTTTGAAGCGCGATTGTAGAACTCCGAAAGCATGTTCAACATCTTTCCAGATCGCCTCTTGACGCACAACAAACTTAGCATGTTTTGGATTCATTGGACCTTTGATTAATTTCAGAAAGGTTGCCCACTTCGAATATATATCATCTGTTAGATAGTACACCATATTGTATTCGTGACTATTAAATGTAAAGTTAACGGGGTGAGCTTTGCCATTTAGCAATTCGTCGAACACCCGTGACCTTTCAACCACAGTAAGATCATTCAACTTCCCTGAAACACCAAAGAAAGAATGTCAATCAAAGTATTTTGAGATGTAAACGCTTCGAGAACAAGAGTTGCTTTCCTGTTCTTTCCTTAGAATTGTCCCTTTTCCAAGCAGCTGGACAATTCTTCCATGTCCAGTGCATGCAATCAATGCTTCCAAGCATAACGGGAAAACTCTTGTCCTGTTCACCTCCAGTAACTGACGAACATCCTCATCAATGACACTTCTCATATATGTCGGGCCAAATATACCAACAACACCATCACAAAAACGTCGTAAAACTTCTTGACCAGCAGATTCTGCAACTCGTGTGTACTTGTTCACCATGTTTGCACATATACCACAAGTAAGTTGACACATGATGGATGTTCATTTTTTGTTTGGCTGTGAAACCCAAACGCCAGTTGCATCCGCACATTGTTGAAAATATGGATCACGTTGATCCAAAGCATTCATGATCCGAAGAAACATTGTCCTTACCATCCTAAAACGACGTCGGAACCTCACCCCCATGAAGGACGCTCACAAATGTAATCACGCTCGAGATGACGTGCAAATTCTCCCCTATTCCGCTCAATGTACTCGCGGAAATACCCCAACCCCCTTGGTCGCTGTTGAGATTGCTCGGTGTGGCTGAGTATAACATGAACGACTTCTTTAATGAGTTAGGTAGTACGGGTGTAGTAATCCGGGTGAGTGTTTGAAGTTGAACTTACGTAATCACTCCAAGTTGGTGTTTTTTCATCATCTTCATCGGAACCGGATGATGATATGACATAGTTTTGGATTGATGATGAAGACATTTTGGAGAAGTGTAGAGATTTAGGCGTTTTGAGTTTAAGAAGTAGAAGATGAGAGAAAAATGAAGTATGGTGAAATGAGGTGAGAATTGGTTCTATTTATAGAATTCGAAAAAGTATAACTGTTGGTGATTTTTTTAAAAATAATATCAGATTTAATTTAAAGAAAAAAAGAAAAAAAAATAAAAAAGTAGGCCATATGGCCGTTTAGGGAGCAAAGTGCCCTTCAAACGGCCACTGTGCTCCCTTGGCGTCTTTACGGAAGCCTTTTAGGAGACTTTGCGAGGGCCGATGACCATTTTTATTGGGAGTAGTCTATGTGGTGGATTACTAGTGTTTAATTAGACCACGTGTCTATGGTGATGCCTAGATATAGGTGCCGCCTGTTAACATATAGTAGCTTCGGATTTGTTGTGGCACTGGAGGTAATGAGCCAATGATGTTCACGTTTGGTTTTTAACCTTTCGATCGCTAAAACGACTACTGAAAGTGACGCAGATAAGCTCAAAACCCACACAATACAAACACTCCTAAACTAACCCCACCTCTAATTATTATTACTCCTAATATTATTTATTTAAAGGCCTCTTAAAAGAGAAAATGAAATGGCAAGACAATTTATTTAACCTATTTAATTGTATTTGTATGACTATGACACCTACCATACGGCCATACAAGTAATGCATGAATGGGAAATATAAGTGATGTTTATTTGTATAATAAGTATTTTCATCCAGAGCATATTGTATAATTAAGATGCGCAGCTTAGTCTGTGAGGTCATTATATATAGTATGTGAATATAAACTGTATTATGTATGGAGATACTATACATGCAGTGATAAAATGTGGTGTTCTGAACAATTTATAATTTAAGGAAGTTGTATCTTGAGTACTTGCATCAATTTATGTATATAAATTCACTTAAATTAAGCATAGTCACTTGTAGTTGGACTAATTAAACCTTCCAAATCGACTTTTAATTGGTTTTTGTGAATATTGACCATACTGCTATTAATCCCATTATACCATTCTATTACCAAATTGAACTTATTAAAATGTAGACTCTTACAAATTTAGGGAAAATTAATGATTGATGATTGAGGTAGTCAAATTTGAATTAATTTAGGTAAATTTCAAGCACGAACTATATGCAATATATACAAAGGAGTCATTTTTTTTTAATTTGCTTTTAAAGACGGGGTCGTGACGGTGCGTGATAAATAGGATTGCAATAAGACGTAAGAACCCTATTCTACCTTGGGAGCCGAATATCTCCAGCTCTTTCCACGGAGCTCAAAGAGAGTTAATATCATCAACATAACATAAGCACTTTGACTAGTCGGACCGACCCTACCCAAACAGGCCGGACTATTGTTAACTTATTAAGGACCAAAGTGGCCGGAACTGGACCAAGGTATTTAACCTAGGGACTGTCTTAAAGCCAACTAGACACACTTTTGGATCATTGCCGGATCATGGCGTGCCACCTGTCTCCGGGGACACGTGTTGGCTTGGGGTGCACCACAGGAAATTCAAGAGTTTCGGCAATTGCCAATTCTAACGTAGCAGACCGAACACGTAGTGCCAACCCCAAGTCGTCCGCGCAGGCCGGTGCAAGGGTCAAGGAACAAGAGGGAGGTTTTGCCTCCAACTCGCATGAGGCATCGCCTGCCCAGCCACCACCACTCAAGAGTGTCCTACATATTGAGCTCGAGAAGCATGCGGGGATGGTCCCAGAAGATAATCCAACTCCCGTCAACCTGACAGAGGCTCAAATCCAGTATCTCTTAGCCAATCTTCAAACAAAAGAAGCAGCAAAAAAGGCACAAAATAAATAAGCACAATCTCGTGCTGGAGGAGCGTCCTGAGGTCAGCAACAGTCTAGAAATACCGGCCGATCCGCGGCTACTCGGTGTAGTGGCCAGACCAACGCCTGAGATCAAGAGGAAGACCTAAGGGAAGTCAGCAATCGGAGGGCGAAAGCCGCTCAGGAAGAGGAGCGAAATCGACAACCGCACCGAGAGGAGGGTAGGGGAGCCGATGATCGTACCCACCGAGACCTCACTCCTTCCCGAGTTTCCAGGAGAGATCAACAGCGCAACCAAGGCCGGGGCGACTGGTACTCCAGAGAACGGAGGAACCAAGAGAACGAATCCATATATAGCCGGTGTGTCGACTCTCCTAGAAGATCTAGAGGGAGAGCTACTTCTAGGGGATGCCGACCCTCTCCCGATCGGCGAGAATATTCGGGATGATCTCAAGATCGCCGAAGTACTAGCCCGACGCAAGAGTCGGTCATGATCGGTACCAAGTCGCCCACGGTCCAGGCACCGTGATGAGGCTCGACACTTGAAAGAACAAGTCAGAATTCATGAGAAGGCATTGGAGCTCGAGAGGAACAAGTTGGATAGCCTCTGCGGAGCAAGAGACACCATTAAATATTGAAGGAGTATGGATCCTCTGTCCAATGCAATCAGGAAGGAAGTCTTACCTTTGGGCCAAGTAGCGCCTGCTAGTTCCGAACGATACGAAGGAGACTCCTTCCCGGTTGATCACAAGATTAGGTTTGAAGCATCTCTCGGCGGGATAGGAATAATAGACAATGTCCGAGCACAATTATTCCCTGGAACCTTTCATGGACAGTCCATGATCTGGTGAAAAAGCCTCCGGTCAGGTTCCCTATTGTCGTGGGATCACCTATTGACCGAGTTCATCATCTGATTCGAATATTTCAAGGAAACTGTTCGCCCCTTTAGTTCTTTGGCCGAGGTCGTACAACGTGAGGATGAGTCTTTGAGGACATTTGTTCGGCGGTTTGAATTGACTGCATCTATGGTAGATACCCATACTCAAAGAATGGATCAGATACCTCTGTGCCAACACCAATACCACCGACTTTAGGCGGAAATTGGTAGATGTTGATCTACGGTTAGAGAGGGAACTGACCGACCTAGCTAACCGATTCTAAGATCGAGGAGACATTGGGCACCATTGTGGTCCAAGCGGTCACTAGGAAGGACAACCCTCCAACACTCAAGATCCAGGCTGATAGCCATACGGTAGAAAACCATAACCGATCGAAAAATGAGAAAAAAGTCCGACAGGAGGAACGACGACGATCGCTGAGAAGACACCTAGTGAGCTACACTGAACTAAAGATACCGACGGATCAGATTCTCACCATCATGGAGACTAAGAGTTTGCCATTTAAGAGGCCTGAAAAACACAAAGAAACTCAATTTACTTGGAATTCCAATGAATACTGCCGCTTCCACAAACAGAAGGGTCACTCCACGGATAAGTGTCATCAACTCCGTCTGAAAATACAAAGGTTGATAGATTTGGGATACCTTAAGGAGTATGTTTTGAGGTGGGATCAAACAGATGATCCACGGGATTTCGCTCGGAAAAATCGATTGACAGACCGTCAGTCCAAAGCATTGCAGAAATACAGCCCTCGGGGGTATAAAAGTCCGAGGAGATCCAGAACACCTCCAATAGATCGGTCACAAAAAAGAGCATCTTCGCCATAACGAGGGAGGAGCCCCCAGGAAAAAGAATGGCCGAGTATATTAGGTAGAGGAAAATCCAATCATCTATGACGAATATTGACTATAGCAGGAGGACCGACTGAGCGAGATAGTAGGAAGGCTCGGAAAAACACAGCCCGAGCCCTGGCAAAAACTGATGCGGAAGAAGTCAATTACATCAATCCCGGAATGAATGTCATCACCTTTGACGAAGCAGATGCCCCTCCTCCTTTTGTATATACATATATATATATATATATATGTATATGTATATATATATATATATGTATGTATATGTATATGTATATATATATATGTATATGTATATGTATATATATAATTGCGACGTTTTTCGTTTAAATTTAAGTCTCATACCATGATACATCACTAAGCAAAAGCAAGAGAGTGTAAAGAAAGTAAAAAGCCGACAAAAAGCGAGAGGAGTAAAAATTTACTAAACACGAGATAAGCAAGAGGAAACTTACTGTGGAAGGCGAAGGATAGCTACTCGGATGGGAGTGTCCGGATGTTCCTTGCTGTTTCGTTCCCTTTCTATCTCTACGTCTACTCTAGCATATTTATCTCTCTAAAAGAAGTGAAAATGCTAAATGTGAAAAAATTGGTTCGTGGATGAACCGTCACACTGGTTCACGAAGAATTACCAGTTTGAACCAATGCGTTGTTTAATGAAAACGAGTCGATCGTGAATCCTCGCACCGGTTCATCAACCGATGGAACCCATGTGAGAAAATTTCTTGTTTTTAGGTAAGAGCCCTCGGGTTATGGAAGGCCCTCGGGAAGATACATTTGAGGATAAGATTGTCAGATAACAGAGCCAGGAGTCTAATTGCAAGGATATCGATAGTTATTCGGAAAATCTGTTAAAGAAACATACTATAATCGGAAACATGGAAGGTCCAAAAATAAATATTCCATTTCAAAACGAGGCCGAGGCCATCACAATATGTACTCAGATGCATACATAGGAAAATTATCCGATATAAAAAACATACACAAGAGACCTACTCAGTACTACACTTGGTTAGACCCCTCTGATTTTGCTCCACCAGGCAGTGCCCTAGCTTGTTCTCGTTAGATACGAGTCTTCTCCCAAGCCCTTGCCTCCTCCAGACCCTGGATTATTCACGATCACAGAGCCGGCTCGCCTTCGGGATCAAGAATGATCGGATCATCGGCCGTCCCGTTACTCAAATAATGAGGGTGCCAGTACCCGAATGGGCAATGGACAAAGTGACAATGATCCTCCTCCATGGGCGCTGAGTAGCTGACCGCCCTGATATACTCCTCAAAGCTCATGAGGGGGAATTTTCCTGGTAAGCGGATTCCTGGTAATGGTTCCAACGAGCTCTTTGCGCAGCTTTCCGATTAGCAGCATTCATCTTGAACTGAAAAACATAGAAGAAAGTAAGGTGCGAAAGTAAACACTCAAAAAGGCCGATGAAGAGTTGGGAAACAGGCCGACCAGAAGTGACAATACCTTCGAATTTGAAACAAAGGCAATCTAGCCGGTCGATGGAAATCTCCTCGGACAATTGAAGGAGAATCCAGATTAAGGCAAAGTTAAGTATATTAGAGAGGTCCCAAAATTTCTATTTATAAGGAGGAAGTGACCCTTCAACTTCGGAGTAACGGGCTTATAGCAATTTGGGCCCCAAATCTCATTTTTGCCGTAACTATTGGGCTACTGTCGTGATGTTGTTTGCCTCTAGTCGAAATTGAGTTCCAATTCTCAACATGTCTGAAGCTCTCCGTGCAAAATAGAGTTGGGGATGGTCGGGTCATTGTTAGGCAAAGCCCATCCCACCAACTAGATTAACGACGGAGAGCTTCAAACATCACGGGAATGGGATCATACCAAGCTGGTTCGTCGATCAATCCACAACCAGAATAGAATCGCGTTTCACCCCCGGGAAAAGCCGAAGAAACAACGGCAAAGCCGATCCTGTTGGTTCTCCTCGCTTCCCTTCGACGAAATGATGTAACCTGTTGAGACAAGACGAAACAAGAGCAACCACGTCATAACACTATTCAAAGAGCAACAAACTAGTAAAAACATACCACGTGGTGCAATTTATCAACTAAGTGATGAAGCCCGACAACAACCAATCAGGACACCCAACCACAACTAAATTTCCGACTATCTTCTACAAAGATACTCATAAACTAGGGGGGACTCATATATGTGCTGATACGGCACCTAGTTGATACACCGGGATACTTATGTACCTTATGAGTAAAATCTGAAAGCAAACAGTCCGACTACGAAGGGGCTCTCTACGACAGCTAAAAACTCATAAGGCACACAGTGTTCCGGTTATGGCAACAATTCGAGCTGATAAACTTGAGGAATAAAAGTTTGGCGAATAAGTTGGATTGGACGAAGGCAACTTGCACTGACTTCATCCATTTAGTAGGGAAGAAAATAGCTTACCTTATCGAGCCAAAATTCTTGGTGATCCTAACTTCCGTAATTTGGGTTCGCTTATCAGATATTACTCGGAAAACTACTCTACGATAAACAAGCGCCAAGTAACAGAGGCAAAGAAACCAGGAATTCAAATAGAACTAGAGTGGGGATCAGATCAGATCCCCTGAGCTCTGCTAGAACTACGAAAACTGCAAATGGAAAGCCGACAAGAAAAGGCTCTCCCCGACAGATAACATTTCTTACAGAGCTCTAATAGGACCGACCACGGAAATATGAAGAATGGGAGTTGTCCGCCTGAGTCATCCAGTAACGGACGACCGAGGGAAAGCTCGCTCACAGAAGAGGAAGAGCTTTCCTCAGGTCGTCTGCTACCAAATGACCGAGCCTGGAACAACAAAATATTATCAAACCCAAAGACGCCAACTTCCGAGCTTCCCATACTACCCTCTAAGGGGCACTTCACTAAGGAAGAAGGGGGGAGCCGAAGAGAATGCACTAGAAGGGATGAGTGAAAATGACGTTCCAAAACCACCTATTTATAGGAAGACGAGGCAAGAAAGGTGGTTCCACTTGTCATTAATGTATCGCAATAATTTCGCAACCTATGGGTACCCCTTATTGGCTTCTGATCATGAACGTTTCTGACCACGACACCAAGAACCTCATAATTCCTTGACTATCTTCTACTAAGATACTCGGGAACTGGGGGGGACTTACGATATATACAAATGAGTCCTTTCTTCCTAATTCTCTCTTAAATATGGGGTGGCAACGGTGCATTATAAATAGGATCGCAATAAGTCGTAAGAGCCCTGATCTACCTCGGGAGCCGAATATCTGCAGGTCTCCCTACGGAGCCGACCAGAGAGAGTTAGTATCATCAACATAACATAAGCACTCTGACTAGTCGGACCAACCCTACCCAAACAGGTCCGACTATTGTCAACTTATTAGGGACCAACGTGGCCGCAACTGGACTAAGACATTTAACCTAGGGACTGTCTTAAAGCCGACTAGACATACTTCCGGATCATTTCCGGATCACGACGTGCCACCTGTCTCCGGGGACACGTGTCGGCTTGGGGTGCACCCGACCAACGGACATGGACGGTCGGGACTTGGTCTCCGGGAGATTCCGCTATAAAATACTAGAGCATTTACTCATGTTAAGGTAGGTCAACTACCACTAATATACTGCTCTCTACATCTACTCGGTTACTCACATCCGACTACATGCTAATTCGTGTTGTACCGGTTTGTCTTAGGCTGACCGATCTTAAAGGGTCTAAGCCGTCACTTTCCCCTGCAAATTTCATTTTCGAGGAGCATTGCCTTAGTCAACATGATTAATTTAATAGTAATCTTTCTTAACTTAAACATTTAATCATTTTTATACCACATTAGAATACGCCAATCAAAGAGCTGTCCATTTGAAATGGTATGAAGATTGAATTTTCTTGGTCACCTGACCATTAGACCATCCCTAATGGTGACGCGCGACGACGCGTCGTCGTATATTTTTGCTGCAGTGGTGACACGTCGTCGTCACATCGTGAATGCCACGTCATTTTTATTAAAATTTTAATTTACATATTATAAAATTGATTAGAAGTTGAAATTAATCAAATTGTATTTTATTGAAGACATTTTATAATTTATTGAAATAGAACAAACCAGGAATATATTACAACATAGTGCGGGAAATTAAAATCGGACGAAGATAAAATTCAACAAACAGACAACACAAAACATCGAAAATAATCAAACACACAACCCCGACTGGAGAAGACTCATCTTCACTGTAGCCTCCAAATATGTTCCATT
>JAYMSP010006144.1:0-12216 GCA_036897095.1 Plantago elongata | reverse complement strand
AGTCTTAACAAACACACTGTAGTCCACAAACTAATTGGAAGTGCCATAAATCATCACTTATCATAATCATAATCATACAGTGCAGGTGCTACAATAGCATCGACCATTCTAACCAAGTATCTCCTCAGTCCTATTCTCAATAGGTTCCTCAACTCATAACATTGACAAAAGGCATCAAACTTTATCCTCCTAAAGTGAAAACAAACCATACCTGAACGAGATAATAAAACAATCTCAACCCCTCCGGATCATTACTCGTCTGAACATCCATGAGAGAGCCGATTTTCGCAGTCGTAAACGAAATATGCTCATTCCCCATCACAATCTCCAGCTCCTGCCTCCCTATACGGTCAGGCTCCGGCCAATTGCTATCGTCCTCCTTCATTATCTGCAAAAACCTCAAACCAAATCAGAACCCTAACCGACCAAAAAATCGAACAATTCAACACAGGGGAAGCTTAATTAAGCTTTATTACCTCAGAATCAGCGACTATGCGGCGGCACTCCTTGATGACGGCAGCTGTGAGGAAGATCTCCTTGCGAATCATGGTGTCGTTCTTGTAATTGGAGTTGTTGGCGTAACGGAGCTTGCCATCGGGTCGGAACTCGAATTCGAGAAACTCATGGCCGAATTTTCCCTTGTGACCTACGTAGTACCGGAGGTAGAACTCACTGCTGTTGTCTTCTACGTCCGCCATTGTTTTCTGGTTGAGCTGAGCTGAGCAATATCGGTGGAAGCTTCGTGAGGTGTCTGGAAAAGAAGAGAAGCTCAATTTATTTCATTCCCAGTTGGGCTAATGTGTGATGGACTTTGGACTCGCCTTGCTAGGTCCAACTAGTCAATCCATATGCAAGCCGGCCCAACTTAGACTTTGACTCGTTTTAGATTGTGTACTATTTAACTGATATTTACTGAACTAAACTGAATTTAATTTAACTGAATTGAAGTAAGTTAAAATTATAATTAAGTCGAGTTGAACTGAATTTAATTGTACTGAAGTGATTTTAAGTTGAGGAGACACAACCTTACTAGGTGTTGGACTTGGAGAATTGTATGTCGGCACGAAATGAAAAGTGTATATTTCAGTTAACGACTCTCATAATAATAACATTATTATATTAACATGTGGTTTGTTGAGTTATAAATCATATCAATAAAAAGTTATGTAATTTACAAATTTATAATATTATATTAGTTCCAGTCGAGTCACTTTCTCAATAATATAATGTTTAGTTAATAAGTGATGTTTATTTAAATATAATTTGTGATGGTTTCTTTAAATGCAATTTGTTAATTTAGTCCATAGGTTTTTCCTATTTTAGGATTGTTTAGTTTATAATCGAAAGTTTGATTGAGTTCAAAAACTAATAATACTTACATGTCACTTCTACCTCCGTTCATGATCCTTCCTAGTTCCTACCATCACGGCCCATCGACACGGATCCTCAACATGTGTAAGTGCAACCACAATTTGAGCACGCCATGACTCACGAACTCATCAAACTTTCTATTTATAGAAAGACATTAATATCGGATGAAGCCTAGAAGAGGTCCATATCGGTGAGAACCACGCATGGAAATATATGATTTTAGCCTTATAACAAAATATCGTCAAAATCACTATAACCAGCTTTTACGTAACTGAATTTCCCCAATCCCTAGCCGATTTTCATTCATCTCGTCCATCACCTTCTATACTCTCTTCTCAACAAAAAACTAACGTCAATTCTAAGTATTCACGACACACAAATTAGATCATCACCATGTATAGATCTGCAAGCACAAATCGAGTTACCGATGACCTTTTCGGCTACGATTCGAAGGGTGCACCGTCGCTGAGGGCGTTGGCTCTAGAAGCCAGTGAGTTGCCGATGTATGAGCCCTTGTCCGAAGCGGCCAAGAAGGAAAAGGCACGAGCTAGAGTTGCGGAGAATGCCGTTCATATTATACCTGTCGTTCTGATCCTATGTGGTTTGATACTCTGGATTCTGTCTAATCCTAGTAAGTTTTTTTCGTTTGATTTTAATTTTTTTGTTGTTGTTTTTAGATTAGTTTTTATTAGTGTTTTTATAGTATTTAGATCGGTATATGGTACGAGTTTTACTAAAGATTTTAAGTTTTGGAATCAAATTATTTATATGTGATTTATTTCTAGGTTGGCATCAAATTATGTATACGTGATTTGTTTCTAGGTTGGCACGAAATATGAAATTATCATATATATTATATATAAAATTCTTTTTGAATGTGAAAATGAAATCATATGAAATGGTGAGTTATCATTAAGATCACTCATTCACTTTTGATGTTAGGTGTATCAAATTGAGATGTTAGTGTTAACTTAGAGGTGTTAACTTAGACTATAATTGGATATACTTTGGATAGTAGAGGATACATTGCGGATTTGTGATAGACTCGCTCATACTCAAATTCATTAAGATAATCAACTCGGAAATAAAAAGAATTGAAAACCTTTGAATAGACCTTACCCATAGCATATGTGAAGTGATATGATGGACTTCAGTTTTGTGTTCATGTCACATAATAGTTTAAAACTAGTGCATTATAATATACTTGTTAGTACAATCTATACTTTATTGTTTGCAGAAAATAATCATTTTCCTTCAAGAGTATTTTTGAAAAGGATAAATTGACTTAATATATATTTGCTTCATCAGACATTGATATCAAAGGAAACCATGCCGGAGCAAATGTTGATGGAATGACCATCGACGGAGATCTCGACAGTGATGGTGCAGAACACTTACCGGTGGAGATGGGTGATCTTGATTCAGCTCAACAAGTAGATCCCAAAACCTTACTTTCTCAGAACAGGATATTACATTGAGAATTTTACATAGAATTTTACATGGTTAATAGTTTAATTCTTACAAGGAAAACCACATGATGTATTGTATTATCAAAATTACCACTACCTGTGTGACTATGTTTACATTTAATTTACATGATGACTCTGCTTGTTTCTTCAAAACAATTGGACATTTGGACTAGCATATGACTTGGACAGAATAGACCCCTGCCAAATAATAATTGTTGCAAGTGTCCTTTTTATATTTTCTTCTATAATAATGGCATATTTTATGTCGTATAGGCGTGTAGCATACAATTTTAATAAAACGAATAAAATACTATTATCTGAACTATTTGATTCTAATTTATCCGACAAAATATAGAATATTACCATGTTAAATATATACTATAGTTTCTTTTTCTTTTTATAAAAGTTGCTTGTAGTGGGTGGCTATACATATTTGTATAATTGTATGAAAGGAATATCTACTTCACCAAGCCTAGAACTAGAAGTCCACCAGTGCCAAGAGTCACTGGTTGAATGAGTTAACAATGTTGACCGGTTGACCTTAAGTCAAGTCCACAAGAGAGCTATGCCCTGTTTATAGTCAAAATAAACAGTAGCATGTCTGAACATGTCAACACATGGCGTGGTGAATAGCATCTTCGGACCTGATCAACCGTGCTTTGAAATTACGAATGCCAAGTAAAATTCCATTTGAAAACGATAGAGATCTTAAAGCTTAATTAATATAGCATTAAAATTTTGAGATATATAAAAATGTCGATGTTTTTAATCTGGGGGCTGAATGAAAATGTATATTGAAATAGATTGTTTTGTATATAAAACAGACTATTTAAATGGACATTTACCAATTCAAATCGCTTCATAATCAGCCCTTTAATTTTCAAAATTTTAATAATATACCAAAGAAGTGTTATTCATATTTCATACTAACAATAACAAGAAGTGCCTCATACTAATATTGTTCGAACCATAAAATGTAGAAAGTGTAAATACAAGGTGTCATGTTAATGAAAGTGTACTAATTAGAACAAACACAGAACCGAAGTATAAGCAAAACCAGTCATGGTAATTGTCATGGATTAAGTTAAACTTAAAATCTTTGCATCAAAGATAGGAAAGTCTTGAAGATTTAGGGAGTTCTGTGTCAACTTTTAGTTGAGCCCCAAGTAATATTGAAATAGAGAGAATTTGTGTATTGAAATTGATGAATATTTAATGGATTGTTAGAAGTTATAGAGATTGATGACAATTTAATTAATTGTTAGAGAGTAATTAGAGATTTTAATTGTAGATTAATTAGGAGTCTAAAAAAATAGAATAGAAAAAGTAAAAGTTGTCGAAGGAACTAAAGAGGAGACGTAACATTAACACCGGACCAGTTATTTCTCATCCTTAATTAATGAAAAAAAAGATTCAGTAAATTAATGGGCTTCGAGATTAGGTCAGAGGACCCCAAAAAATTGAGGGCTATGTACGAACGGACTCCCCGTACATGTTGAAAGACGCCTTTAATAAAAAAATGTTATGATTTAATTGAGCCCCATTATGAAGAATATACATTTAAAATAAATTAAAAAGGATAAGGCCGAAAGCCTGATACACAATTTATAAATTACAAACTGTCATGGCACATTTTGTACCTATCCGCCCTCTATTTAATTTGGTGGCCTTATAACTATAGGCACTATTAACAAATTCAAATCACTATATAATCAGTTACGAAACCATGTACTAAGGACAAACACAAGGTCCAAAGTTACGTGTAATGAGGTATAAGTTTCATATATTAATAGTAAATAGATTCGAGGAAAAATATAATTTTTGTGAGTTGCTATTTTTATTAATTTTATATGTATGTAAAATGTTAATATTTTAAATAAAAAATATT
Source organism: Plantago elongata (assembly GCA_036897095.1). Classification (NCBI taxonomy): domain Eukaryota; kingdom Viridiplantae; phylum Streptophyta; class Magnoliopsida; order Lamiales; family Plantaginaceae; genus Plantago; species Plantago elongata. The sequence continues at coordinate 7,488 of JAYMSP010006144.1, read as the reverse complement.
AAATATTTCTCGGTATCATTATAATATTTATCAATTAAACTTAGTACGACATATATAAATTATGCTCAGTGGATTTGATAGGAAAAAAAGAATTATATTATCTATTTACAGATTCTCTCCATCCATAGACCTAATAAATCAATCATCAATGTTTACAAGCTGCAAATTTTCAATTGTTGTGGCCTGTGGGTCACATATCGTTCCAAAATTCTTGCTTAACATCAACGCCAGTCTAGCTATCCACCAATATTGACCATCACTGCATGTACAGCACGAAAATCTAATCCACTGGACCGGAATTATTCTAGCTAAGCTGATGGCTTAACCGGTTCTTCCATCATAAGACCGGTTTCATCGGCTGCTCTAGGCTCCAAGCAATTGAAAGATCGTAACTTATTAAGTGATCGGTTTGCAGTTGGCGTCGACACAGTCCCGGAACTTTCCCCCCTTTCGACCAATCCCCTAGGTGATATCAATGAAAAAGACCATGCTCTTGTGAAGAAATCCCATCTATCCGACTTAACTTCCCGATCGGACTTTCGAATCTTTTCTCCCCGGTTGCTTCCATCAGCTAATGTAGTAGCAAAGCTTTTAGTCCGGTTCAATGCGGCTCGTTTTATCACATCTCTCCTCACATTAGTTGGCAATCTCAATGTGAACCGCTCGAGATTTTCTCCCGGTTGAACCAATAAGTTCCCTGCAGAACGTGACCGACCAAGTGTCCTAGGCCTTATCGTCAACGATCTCAACATTCGTCCAGGGTTGGCAAAAGTCATGTTCCGACTCATCATCTTTCTCGGCGGCTTGTCCGCGTTACCAAAACTCACATTCTGATCCATCGCTTTAGGTAACTTGTTCGAACTCAAATTCCGGTTCAACATCTTAGGCCGTTCGAGACGATTGATCTCTGCATCTATCTGTATCACCACATCATTATTGGCCAAGTTACCCATCTCCATGTTAGCCTCACCATCATCGGACCCTTCCTCATTAATACCGGTTGGACCGATAACTTGCATCGGACGGTCCCCAGGTCGTGGGACCAAATCGGCCCGACAAACCGGACAAGTAACATGTGATTGGAGCCAAGCATCAATACACTCTGGATGAAACACATGGTCACACTTGGGCAACAACCGCAACGTCTCTTCGTCTTCAAACTCATTCAAACACACCGCGCACTCCAATGCTTCCTTCCCGATCTTGTGAACCTTCACTTCCGAGTACGTAAAAGTCGGAAACGTATCGATCACGGCAGCGTCCAACCCCCGCACGGCTGCAGTGGCACGTACCACTACCGGCGGACGCACGGAGGAGGAGGACACGGCGGTGCAGTAGCGGATGTAGACGAAGAAAAAGACCATGAAGAAGATCGAGGTTATTAGCACGGCTATGATTATGGCTAGTGAGGAGCTGAATCTTGAGCCGGCATACGGGTACAGATTCATGCCGTCTCCGGTACCCGGGTCTCGGATGGGTTGAGCTGCAGTGGGTTGGATAGTGAGGAGTAGGAAAAGGGAGAGTAAGATGACATGGTGATATGTTGAAGTTGAAGTAGTCTTCATTAGAGTAAATGATCGAATGGATATGGTGTTTGGAAATGTTAATGTCTGGTTGTGTGATATAAATAGGATTTGGGAGCTTACGTCTGTAGACCGCATACGGTGAAAGTAAACTGTTTTCTATCAGGTCTTTAATTGCAAGTTGCCGTTTTTGAGCTTCTACCGGTTTTTCCTTCATAATTTACGAGTTATTTGACTTTTCTTGAGACGTTTTCTCCATTTTTATTCTTCGCATGTATCACTATACTGCTTATTTTGGAGTAATGATTTATAGTCAAATATTTTATGTCATTTTATGTTTAATGTTTTATTGTATATATAGGAAATTAATAGTTTTTGGTAATATTACTTTTAGTGTTTGTAAAATTTTTAATCGATTAATAAGTTTATTTATGAATTCAGTGATATTATGAATCTTTTACCAGTAATTATAATCTAATCATTGTCTTTATTTGTCGGAACAAAATGAAATTATGTCATTTTATATTTATAGTTAACGATGGTCCACATTTTATATTTACATGATATACGTATAATATTTGACAAATTCAAACCCAATTCGTAAAGATCACCTAAATGACTAAATATACAGGCATGTAATACTTCTATAGTCACATTATATGGTATACTATCATTTCGGGATTATTAAAGTTTACGAGAAGACTCTTTTACTTGGACTAATCATAGTAAAATTTAAATCATGAGGAGGTTCAAACTTGTGTTGCATACGCTAGCAATAACTTTCCACACCTAACCAAAACAACCCATAACGCATTAATGGTCTAAGCGTTAATGATGTAATGAGTGACAATATATTGTGATGTGCAGCAATATTAATAGGTTAATTGCGACGGCTCATAACCAGAGGGTAATCACAATTAGCCAATTAGGACAGATAACATGTGATTAGTTTAAGGGTAGTTAATGGTTTTATGTATAGTTCAATCCGATAAACATCAAAATGTCCTTGAAATGTAAGGTCCGAAGGCACGTTAGTCTTAAAAGACAACTCACAAGAATATCTCCCAGTTGTAGAAATCCCTTTCTATCCGTACGAGATTAGCAACAAGTTGATGTTCAATTAGTTGCCCAAGCACATTTCATTCAACTTAATTTTGCGGACAATGAGAACGCTAAAATTCTTATTCACACTTGCACATGTCTTCACGAAACAACAACAACAAGGCCTAAGAAAATTCCAACTTCGCTTTCTTTTCTGGTTTCGAAACCAACATTTAATGTGCAATTTCAGTATAAGTCATACCAGGATGTTTGAATAATCATTAACAGAAAACGTCTGCTCCCCACTAATTGAACAATTACTACCTACGGTAGAATCGATTAAGTAATTTATTTTAAAAAAGATAATCATTAAAAGGTAAATTTGTAAAACTTTTAACGAAATGGAAGTATAATCAGCTACTAAGCCAACGTAGATCAGTTATGAACCAACAATCTATTATTACAGGATGACTCTCAAGAGTGGGTATTATATTTTAGGAAGTAAAATTTTATTATTAAATATGAAATGTTTAATTAAATTATAAGATGAAAATTTTAAAAATTATATTTCATTATATGATTATTTGACTATTATAATTACATTTAAGAATATTAGGTTGACGTGAATAAAGTGGAGACTGGACAATTTATTTGGAGGTAGACGTGAGTACTGTATTGTTAGATTCATTTGACAATTATTAGTTTCTTAATTAAAATATAGTAGCAATTCTTCCAGAAGACACATATAAATACTTATTGGTCAACTATTTTTCGAGAAAATTCCTTTAGTTGATCTTTGACTTAGAATTAGTATTAGGTGGAGAATCTGGAGATACTGATGAAAATCAATTGGTCAGAGACTATAAATAATACTCTGGATATATATTTGACTTGAAAGATAAAATGATGATGAACGTCGAACACAATTCTTATAGACTTATAGTAATTGTTTAGCATTTAGTTAACGCGATGGGTCGTAGTGAATTAGTGATGGTGTTGAGTACATTTAATGGAGTTACCTCATTATTAATAAATAATAAATAATTTCAATTAAAAATTATATATTTTATCACTAAAAATATATTTTCTCCCATTTCTTCATTTTTTATCACTATCTTTAACTTTTTGCATAAAACTACCCACCAACCTAATATATAAAATTTAATGGACAGAGGGAGTATAAATTTTACCAAGATGGTGTATACTTTAATTTTATTAGAATGGTTTCTTTGAAGATATCATTCTAAAATTCTTCATTTAAAAATCAATGCCAGTCTAGCTATCCGCCAGACAATCGCTCTACACCCCATGCAACGATCTAATCAAATCGACAAGATTATTCCTAGCTAAGCAGATGGCCTAATCGGTTCCTTCATCATAAGGCCCGTTTCATCGACTACTCTTGGCTCTAAGCATTTGAAAGATTGTAACTTGTTAAGTGACCGACTTGCAATTGATGTAGATGCAAACCTGGAACTTTCCCCTGTTTCGACCACTCCCCTAGGTGATCTCAATGAAAAGGACCATGCTCTTGTGAAGAAATTCCATCTATCCGACTTAACATCCCGACCAGACTTTCCAATCTCGTCTCCCCGGTTGCTTACATTTTCTAATGTAGTTGTAGAGCTCTTAGTTCGGTTCAATGCAGTTCGCTTTATCACATCTCTCCTCACATTTGTAGGCAGTCTCAACGTGAACTTCTCAAGATCTTCTCCAGGTTGAATCGGCAAGCTCCCTGCAGAACGTGATTGGCCAAATATTCTAGGTCTCATAGTCAATGACCTCAACATTCGACCCGTGTTGGCAAAAGTCATGTTCCGGTTCATCATCTTTCTTGCTGGCTTGTTCGAGTTACCAAAACTCAAATTATGATTCAATGCTTTAGCAGGATTGTTCGAGTTTTTGAAGCTCAAATCCCGATCTAGCGTCTTAGGCCTTTCTAGAAGGTTAATTTCTGCATCTATTTGTATCACCACATCATTCTTCACCAGATTACCCATCTCCACATTAGCCTCATCATCGGACCCTACCACGTTAATACCGGTTGGACCAACAACTTGCATTGGAGGGTCCCCGGGTCGGGGGACCAAATCAGCCCGACATACGGGACAAGTAACATTCGACTTCAGCCAAGCATCAATACACTCCGGATGGAACACATGGTCACACTTTGGCAGCAACCGCAACGTCTCATCATCTTCGAACTCGCTCAAACACACCGCACACTCCAACTCTTCCTTCCCAATCTTGTGATCTTTGACTTCCGAGTACGTAAAAGTTGGAAACGTTCCAATCACGTCAGCGTCCAGCCCACGCTTGGCTGCCGTGGCACGTACGACGTATTGCGGACGGACGGAGGATGAAGCGGCGGTGTAGTAGCGGATGTAGACGATGAAAATGATAACGAAGAAGATCGATGTGACGATCATGGCTACCATTATGGCTGCTATGGAGCTGATACTTGAATAGCCGGAAGCCGGATCTTGGATGGGTTGCGCTGTGGCTTGGATAGGTAGGAGTAGGGAAAGGGAAAGTAAAATGGCATGGTGATATGTTGAAATTGGGGTCTTCATTAGAGTAAGTGAATGAATGAATATGGTGTCGGAAAAGTTATAGTGAGTGATAGAAGATGTATTGGGAGCCTAGGTTTTGTAGAAGACCGCTACTGGTGAAAGTAAACGGTTGTCTATCAAGTCGCGTTGCCGTATAGGGGAGCTTCCACCGGTCTTCTTGTAATTTACGAGTTGTTTGTTGACTTTTCTAAGGACCTTTTCTTCCTATATGATAATATAGACATCCACCACCAGTCGATTTGATAGAGTTTTTGGACGAATGTCTGGTTTCCTCAAGTTTCATTTCCTCAGTTTCTAATTTCTTTATTAAACAATATATATAATAAGTATATTATTATCATGTTAAATATCGTTACACTTGTAAAATTGTCATTGTACTTTTAAAATTTATTTGACATTTCTTTAATCTGTAATAATATAGTAAATTTTCAATTATCATAATAAAGTGTCATTTCACTCGTAATGTACTATTGCACTTTGTTTATCACTTCTTCCCTATTCTCATCAACCGGCTACTAAAAATGTTATTTTAAATTTTCTCTGCTTACAATCTCACACCACATGCAACATTCCTTTATAGTTTTTATAGATGCAGTCCAAAATTATTTTTCTAGCTAGCTAAAGGAATTCTTTAGAACTTGGTGATTGGGTCAATCTAGTGAACGGTGTGGTTGTTGATTGTGTTCAGGTAAAAGAAACCAAGTTATAATTGTTTAGATGTTGTCAATGACTATTGGGTAGTTTTGAACTTTTTGGTTTTCGGGTGTATAATATACCCATTAACAAGGCTCAAGGCATTCAAATGCATATGTATTTCATTTTTACACATAAGCATTTACATTTCGTCGTTCTTTTTGAAATATTATATGTTTACGATTATAACTATCTCACATAACTCTTTGCACTATTAAATGATTGATGCACCTCACACATTATAAGAAATAGTAAAAGGTTTACATTTACATACAAATTACTCATTTTAAATTGGTCTAAGACAACTTGTCCAACATATAAACTTAGAGACTTTTTCACTTATGGGTTGGTAATATTCAAAATTTCGCTACTTTTTAAATTAACTTTTGTACACAATTGTGTAGAATTTTTTTACATTTACTCATCCAAGAGACTAATTTCTTATGAAACTTAATATGCGAGTTCTTACGTGATTAATATTCGATTAATTTTATAAAATTTATAGGCATCGCACTCAGCGCGGTTTATCATTTCTTGTATATTATAAAATTGGAATTAAGAAAATTAATTAAGTGAACTTAAATTATTAACACTTAAACCGATAACCATTAGTATATAAAATTGTAAGTTTTATGTTATTATATAATTATCTACATTTAGCGCGTCTGTACATTAATTATGTGATAGTTACATATGACTGGATGTTGTTCAAGAGCACAAATTCCTTAAAACTTTTAATTTTGGAGGATAAAAAATAATCCTGAAACCCTAGATCTCCCCAATCGGACTCGCCGGCGGCGCGGTAAATCCGACGGCGCCACGCCGCAGAGTCCCACCAATCGGACTGTCCTGACCTCTCCGTCTCACTGACGTCCCATGGCGGGGACTTGCCCGTCCGCCGTCCCATAAACAGCCCGTTCCCGTTTTCATTTTTTCTGTTCGTTCCTTTTGCTTCCCGACTTTACCGTCGTCTCGCCGTCGTCTATGGCCTACCCACCACCTTTCATCGCCCCCTACATCTCCCATCTATACCCACGACTGTTCTTCACCATTGTGTTTGGCCAATTTTGCGATTCATATTGTGGATCTGGTTAATTTCTTGTCATATCTTTTCGATTTCGAGATCCAGTTTATCAAAGTCATCTGCCGCCGCGATTCACGGCTTACCCACCTGTCTCCGGTCACCATCTTTTCCTCACCCCGTGACTGTTTTGGCCAATTTCGAGATTTTCTGGTGTGGATCTGTATATCTGCAGTTTCGGTTTTTCTGATTTGGAAAGTGAGTTTCTGTATCATGCCGGCGGCCCCACTGTGCCTCGTCGGAGCTTCAAGTCCTCAAACTGCTAATTTACCCAAATTTAGCTCCGTCCTTCTCCGTCCAGCAGCTAGCAGTCAGGTTCAATCAATGGGAGTTACGAGTCAGTTTTGCTTTGGAGATATGCAAAGTGACCGGGTGATAGTCAAATCGAAAACTCCGACGATTGTAAATGGTATGCCATCAGTCTCATTTGATGATGTGGAAGTCAGTAAGTTATCTGTTACGTTTAAGCTATCATTGGTTGGGAAATTTTATTTACGTGTTCCAAAAATCTTTGAAATCACAAACTTCTTGAAGAGTATGAAGCTCAAATCCAGGTTTACTGTTAGTTTTTTGAACA
>JAYMSP010006143.1:0-12216 GCA_036897095.1 Plantago elongata | reverse complement strand
TATATATATATATATATATAGTTTATCTTTATTCTAATCACTATTATTTCCACAACTTTGGATATATATGTGTGTGCATATATTTTAGGACAAAAGATCTCATAGAATCATGGAGCATTACAAGTCTAATACAAGAAGGATTATACTTCTCTTAGAGTTTTTTAAAGGATGAATAAGTCGATTGGAATAAGAACAAATCAAGAATCACAACAAGATTCAATGTAGGACTTTCATGTTCACATAGACATTCACCACTATTATATATAGAGGGTCATGCATTGAAGAAGAATCCAAGAGTATTTACAAGTCGAAGTCAAACAAGGATTGGAGTTTGAGTTGGAGTAAATTTTGAAGTAGTAGACGATTAGGAATCAAGCTGCAATCAATAAAGATCACAACAAATCTGATGTGATCAGGACGTTTTTGACAACTATATATACCACAAGAGCTCATCAAGATACATATATAAATCAACAGAGTCTACAACGAACAATCAAGAAAAACCAAGAGTTTATTTATTCTTAAATTCACGATTTATATCATACTTTTTAAAGCTTTGTCTATCAGAAACTTAGATGTTGATAGGTAGATTGGCAGAGTTGATTCTTTACAATTGCTTAGTTATTTTGCATCTAGATATATTTGTAGAATAGATCTAGAGTAGTTCTTTGTATTCATTATTCATATAATGAATATTTTCTCCATGAGGCTAGGTGGATTATAAAAATATAATCTACTAGAAACTCATATCTCTTTGTCATGTTATTTCCGTTGCATATTCTGTTAAATTCGAGATTAGGTTTCCAGATTAGATTTATATATAATCGAGCTTTATTTGGTTGAGTATGGTGTGGCGACTACACCCTAAACTGTTTTATACAATTTTAGTTGTACTCGATACACTGCACTTCGGGTTTAGCTTGTTTAGTACCAAATCTCGGTCTGCTTATTATTTCTGAATTAATTGAATGATATTCCGTAAACAGCGTGCTTTTATACATTGAAAAAAGTGATAGTAGGAGTCATTAGACCAATTAACAATTATTATAATATAGCTAGACCAATGTGATCTAGTTTTCAATACCTTGAGGGACTCAGGGGATAGACCATGAGATTTATTCTTCAATATCTTGAGCTTTCATTTTGTCTTTTGTACCGAACAGGGAACTATTCCTCTAATCCTGATGAGAGGAGTATTTTGTATGATTTGAGGAGTCCTGGGACGATTAACTAAAGTAACTAGACCACTGTGATCTAATTTTCAATACCTTGAGGGACCTTCGATCACGTTTTAAATTACTTGCCAAGTGACCTGAAAGATGACATAGGATGGAGAAACGTGATTAAGAACGGGCAAGGAGTGAATCTATGGTGCACTTGCGTCACCGTTGTCGTGTTGGGCATGTACATATACTATCCAAAAAACGGCTTGAGTGTCATGAGGGTTGAAGTATGTGTATACCAAACCAGCAAGCACCAAAGTGCGGACTTCGATGAAAATAGACACTACCAGATTTTATTTAGGAATTGATGGTGGAATTTTTTCTAGTATGAAACTGGTACTGAGGCTAGAGATTCTTATTAGTGGGGAAGTCTAGTTTGTAGCGATGTATACTAAGCACCCCCTGTTGGTTGAGCATTTTTTGTGTGGAGATGTGGAGGGTGTGTAAACTTTTATGGTTGTATTCGGTTTAGATGTTTTGATTTTGATGTATTCTAGAACTTGTGATATGATTGAACGATGTGTGGCAATTTCCTTTGTAATTGTTTTGGTGGGAGAATTCCTTGTGCTCTTCAATTACATTAATAAAATTTTTAACCGTTTCAAAAAAAATAATTACTATAATATAACTAACCAGATTTGTACGGCCGACTAATAATCTTGTAAAGTACATTATTGTCACTTAACTTTAAGTTCAATACTTCTAGGTTCGTCTTCATTCTGCATTACAACAATGTCACATAAGCCAGACAAAGGCCGATTATATCCAAATGTGTTGCTATCATATTTCTATTATTAGTCATAAACTTGTAATTAGGCAATTCCAACAACATTATAATGATCGTATCCCATCATCCAAAACCCGCGACGAATGTGGAGTGACGAGATGCAAATTGTAAGAGAGGAAAATCTAACCCAAGCAAATTTGCCTAGGAGGGGTGCGCCCGGCTCCCCTTTCATCACCTTCGTAAGTCAGTAACTGTAATTCATTGAAAGTGGTTTAGAATATGTGACTATGTTTGGTAAATTTAGCTGAAAAGGTAGTTAATATTTGATCAAGTAGTCTTTTTTTAACAAGCTAATTTGATTAACTTGTCAAATCAGTTAGCTTGTTTATAAAGTTATGCGTTCACGTAACGAGCTTTTTATAAAAAAAATTTATAGATTGAAAAAGCTAACCGAAAAGTTAGTGTTAAACATGGAATATATATATTAGCTAGGTATTTGGATGATATATATAACTATATATACTTTTATTTTTCTTAAATTTCTAATAAACTCACTTACCTTGTTTTTTATATTATATTAATTATTTTAGTAGGTACTAACCTCTTCTGAATATTATAATTTTTAAGGATGATTTATATGATATTAAATTTCCAGTTCACTTCAATATTAGCTATCAAATCCACATTCTGACGTAATTATGCATAGGGAATGTCTCCTAAAAAGAACAAGAAATTATACTATAATGTCTAGATTGAGAACATATATTTAATTTAATCAAGTGGAAATAAAAACTGAAATCCAGAGTTGAATATAGGAGGAATAGGCATCTCTGCTAGGTGACATAAAGGTTATGTCAAGAAATTTTGCAGCATCTCTCCAAACACATTATAATATTATAATATTGCATCGGGTTAATTGACTTTATAAAAAGGTTCCTTATATTATTGTCTTAATTTTGTCTTGTTTTCACTATTAATGTAACATGGGGTGCCAGTGCCATGACCTTAAGGTCCTTTAGATCTGTAATATTTCTAATCTTTATACTGCACAGACTTGGATCTGATTGAAATGTTTGGCAATGATAATTATGACTACTACGAACTTATAAGATTATATTTCAGAAGTTGTTTGCCTATATGTTACTTATTCTCAATAATAATTCATCTGACTTTACTATTTTCAGAAAGGATCAATGTGAGAAGGTTATTTTATACTCTTGTAGGATATATATTTAATAGATTCCCAAACAATGTGTACTAGTAATCTGGATGGACCCACGCCAACATCAATCCGCATGGTAAAAAATGGTGAATTTTTATGATGAGTCGTAATTTAAAACAAAGTATATATGTAAGTTCAATGTTATTTTAGTAGTTCCAAGATACAATATATTTAAGGGAGAATAGTTAGTTAACATACGTCCGACGGCTAACTACTTGAAAAAGAAATGTTCTATGAGTCAAACAGCAATTAATAAAAATATTAGTTGCAAAGAAGAAGTTCAAACTGGGACTAAAATGAAATCTTGCACCAAATTGATTATGAGAGGAAGAAAATAAGGATACTACGGTGGTCATATAGCCTGTTTGGACATTTATAATGAGACATAATGTAAAACTCATTCATTCAATCCAATCCAATCGAATGCAAATTGAAATTGAGGAAATATTTTTGTTTCCATTCGAGCTTAATTTCCTACCTAGTATGATTTCTAACCCGACTCAACTGACTATATATAATAAAATGAGATACCGCGAAATTATTGTGAAAAAATCTTTCGTCGGTGCAGAAGAGTTATATGTGGAATTAGATATACTGTGTGCAGTTACTGTACATGTTCGATCGGAAACAAAAATGAATTGAGGACACATCGAAAGATCGATTATTTGAGAATTTGGAATCTGGCAATAGTCCATTTCTAAGAATGGATTTTCCTGTTTGATAGTACTTGGCCCCATTATAAGATGGGGTACTTCAACTTGTTTTCATTTGCTCCCTTCAATTCTTCCAACCATATGATATACTCTTATCCTTGTCTGATTGATTGATCGATATACACCGTTTCAAGACGTCTCTCCCCATTATTTGACCTTCCTTTTGTATCCAACAAATTTATACTTGTTTCATGTTCAGTATCATTTCTTTTTGGTATTATTTTTAAGATAAAATGATTATTATTATTATTTGTTGTTGAAAGAAAAAATGAAGAAAATATAAGAGCTAAGAAAAATGAGAAATGAATACAAATAATGAAAAGTAGGGTTAATGAGATTTACTTTCTTTTATTATTTTTGAAACTGACCAGATCAGCAGTGTGGAGAGATTACTTATCATACATTGTCAATATTATTCATATGTATTGAGAAATTACGAATCAAGCATACTGAACTATAGAGGTGTTAATTTTTCTCTTTATTTAGGAATTAACGGATTTTTTTCTGTGAAAAAGATATCTGTTGTTGTTACATAAGTATTTTATATAGATGATGACTGATGAGCATGTGGATGTACGATAGAGTATTTAAAAGGAAAAAGTCTCATTGATATCAACTACATCGACTAATCTAGTCGAGTCTGACCATTTTTTTGGAACGACTCTAACATTAATATTTTTTCACATTCATAAACTAGAACTCGAAATCTTTAATAACTTGAATTCAAAGTTCATCACCACTTCAGCCAATAACCTCCGTTTTAACTTTTTACTATTTAAGAATAACATCATCTGGAGTTAAAGCATATATGCTAGAAGTTGGTGGTGTACATAAATCAAAGACATTACTAAATGTTGCTGTCCGACTACCGTCCCTCTCCGCCTTTAAATTCAAAGGTTATGGAAGCCTTTTCATTGAGTCACTCTCAACATTGAATTACACTCCAGCTTGCTTGTTATGAATGGGATTAAGTAACCGAACGGACCTAGTGTTCAACGTTATTTTCTACAAGTACATTTAAAAGATTTATAATTAAATCTTAAGATTTTCTGGGCTCTGCATTTATTTATAGCTTTTTGGCTATGGTGAGTTTTTTTTTAAAACTGCATATGTCTAACCAAATTCTCAATAAACAATACATACGCTTCATTAGGAACGCGTACTTCTACCTGGTGATTGCGCATTCATATTTTTTACTATTCAAATTCTCAACAATTTAAGTGAATATAATCTATTATACTATAGGTAGATGTTTATGTAACCTAGAAGAGCTTCTTAGAGTATTAAAAACAAAGTGATAATCCACAGGCGGCTTTAGGGAGATCTAATGAAGTATTAGTAAATGGTCTTTCAAAAAGCCAAGCACCCATTGAGATTTCCATTTGCATAGATGGAGAAAAAGGAAAAAGGCAGTGTCTTTTTGCGTTATGGGATTGCCTTTCTTGAAAAGCATTGTAATTTAATTCCTCAACATACACTTATGTTCCAGTCTTTATCCTTCTGCTGTCCATCTTTCTGCATATAATAACGAAGGCTAATAATTAAAAGTTTCTATCTGTGGAAGGAAAAAAAGAAAGGAAGTACCACTCTCTATGAAGAAATGAGTACTTTCCAACATTTGGCCAAAGATGGTCCTGGTGAGTGACTCGCTGGCGGTGGAAATGAAGTGCTTCAAAGCTTTACCCATTTCTCTTTTCTTCAATTTTCGTAATAAGTAAGGCAGGGAACTGGATTTGTCAGTTAGTCCTTTTTTCTAGTTGAACCGAGCCGAGTAGTTTAATAATACTCGAGCTTGAGCTCGAACTCAACCGAGTCGAGCTTCAACTCAGTTCGTTAATAAAACGAGCTCGAGTAACATGTAACGAGCTCGGACTCGAAATATATGAGCTTTAACGAAATTTATCTATAAAAATATTTAAAATATTTGTAAAAATTTATAATTTAATAAAATAATTAATTTTAACGAGCTTTACCAAGCTGAGTTGAGCTCGGCTCGATAATGAAACGAGTAAAAATTCGAGTTCAAGTTTGGCTCGAAAAAATTTATCAAACCAAGTCATGTCAAGCTTTACCGAACTGAACTCTTAATAAGGCTCAACTCAAAAAACATCACTCACTCCATTGTATATGATCAGTTTGAGACCTATATAAAAAGGGGAAAATGATACATTGAATTCGGACGATAACTACAGTTTTACCCGGCAACTTTAATATGGTGAAAGTTGGGTCGATCAAAGTCCATCGCACCCCAAGGTCACCACCCTTTCCTAGTCAAAAATCGATGATACTTCACATTGGAATTCCAAGATCGTGCGTCCGCACCGAAGAAGAATTACGCGGCTTACATAATCTCAATATAAATAACAACTAGAGCTAGGTTCATACCATTAGTCTATACAGTCACACATGTCACAATATGTAATTAATCAAGATTTAATGACCACTTGACCAGCATGCACACTTTAATCTATACACAAAGACGATTAATTTTGACCTTTCAGTTGCTACGTGCATGCATATTCAATTTTACTATAGTACTATTAACGAAGAAAAGGGCAGGCAAGCAATATAAACTTAAAGCTTGATGTAACAAGATTGCGACCTGCTTTGATATTGCATTCAATAATTAGGTTAGCATGATATGCACGGGCCATTAAAGTAACAAAGTGCGGATTCTTTTTATTTTTAATTATGACATGTAGTGTTTTTTGTTGAAATAAATGGCAGTTTGTTCGGGATGGATAATAATGGAGTTCAATTGATCATCATACCAAATTTGTGATACTGAGTTTTGATACCAAAATGCGATTATGAAGGAGTAGATTGCACGCATCTGGAAGAAGTGAAGGACTCAATTGAAGACTACTAGGGGTTCAAGGACTGCGGATTAATTTCAACTACTAATCCGCCTTTATGTATTGTACATTATGCTAAGTTCAAGGACGATTTTTGCAAGATAGTTCTATACTTCTATGTTCTAATCGATCTTTATAATGACTCTGACTTTGGCCATGGGTGATGACTTTATAATCTCAATGTTACTGCTTTTATTTTTTTTTCATCTATAGTTGTAACAAGGAGAGTATTCAAGAAAATAAGTTGATATTTGGGTAAAGCAGCAAATAAAATCGCAGAATATCAATCAAAGATTTATGGGCATTCTGGAATCAGATTCTTAATTTGTTGTCGATGATAAGAAAAAGCATCATATCCGAATCCTAAGCCATCTTATCCAAGTTAATTCACTTTTCCTTTTGGAGATTAGTCATAAAAGAAGAGAAAAAGGTTTAACAACAAAAGAAGTATTGATGAACTTTGTGATAATTCGTCTAATTGTCTTGGTACCATGTAGTAGTTTATGCTCATTATGCTCGGATTATGTCGGACCAGGCCAATGTTAACCTAAATTTTGCTAGGCCTTCAATCAAGTAGAATAACTTAAATTTATCTTTATTATAAAAATAAAATTCAATATAACTTAGAGTTATAATTCTGAACTAAACAATCAATCAACTTTTTTTCCAAAACGAATAAAGGATGACTCAATCTCCGACTTAATAATTGAAGGTGAAACGTCTTACCTACTTAGCTGCACTTCCTTATAAACAATCAATCAAATTTAATTTCGAATTTATCTGGATGGAGATCCAACACATGCATCATCAACTTTAGTTTTTTGTTTTTAGTTATAAGAATCCAGTGAACGGGTCGTACTCGAAACATAATGTCACATAAAGATTATAAAGATGCTTGATGATTAAATTTATAATTGTACTATAAAGTATGAAAGTTAGGAATTGGAATTTAATTTGATGAAAGTTGCTTTTAGCCCTAAGTATTCTTTCTCTTCCTTTTTCTCCACTCATTACTTGTCAGCCACTGTAGCTAATCTTGCTTTAAGTGCACAAACACTTGTGACTTATGAGATGCATCATGTATGCTTAAAAGCTAGACCAAGGAATGGAAGAACAAATCTCGAACATACATGTTAATTAACTACTTAAATAGTAATTTAGTCAAAAAGCTGAAACTTAAGCGTGACTACACGTGATTCGCCAACTAATATAGCTTAATTGGCCAATTCAATTATAACTATTAATTCAATTATAACTATGTAATTAGTGGAGAAATAAGGTGGTATAGTTGAATGGAGCTGAAATGAAAAGAAGAAGGTGCATGGTTTAATCTCTTGTGAAGGCGGTTTAAGAGTAAAATGGTATTAAAGTATATATATGTGGTCGGTATAGAAGTAGTTGTAGTCTTTATTATTTTAAAAAAAGTAATTAATTATAATTTCATTAAACCGCAAATTAAACATGAGAGAGTAACATGTTGGTATTAGCTTGGAAATTTGTATTAGTCGTCGTCGTCATTTCAACCCGTGATATTCAATAATAGTAATGTAAGAGTTGTTAATCTGTACTATAATGATGTTTAACTTATACAACCAGAATGTGATGAGCACTTTCGGTGAGGTCTATATAATTTCATTGGTTACTTGTCGTTAGTTTTGTCTAGTATTTGCAGAGGAACGTGAATGAAAGATCATAAAGTGAACGTACGGAATTGTGAGATGTTTTACCAACATTTTACCAACTACATATCCAAATAATATTTAATCGATATGGGATTATGAACATATGCATCGATCCGGCCACAGGTTAGTTGATTCTATATTGATGAAGGTCGAAACTTGGTGGGTTAGGTCAGAATTAGAACCTTACCATAGCTAATTTGCCTTAGATGAATGCTTGGCATCTCTCTAACAAAGTAGTTAAAATGAGTAATAAATAACAGAGTGAGTAATTATAACTGTACAACTTATCTCTATTTATATATGTTTGGCCAACTAATCAATCCACATACAATTCATGTGATATGTGATACTTTCGAGAGTTGATTCGTCTAAATTTGAGAGCGTCACTCAGTTTGAATCTAGCGGCCTTAACATAAATTGTTGGAAGAAATAATTAATTGCTTACACCTTTAATCATCATATTGAGATGTAACTTTTTCATGATATACAAGGTCTGGGAGGAAATTTTATTCATAATATTTTTGATAATTTCATAGTTTGCATGGGGGATTTTGAAATAATCCCGTACACATAATTTGCCCCCCTTCCCGAAACGTCATAATCAATCCTAGGTCTACCCTAATAATATCAAACCATTTAAGTTATGTGTATACCTTAATTTGAATCGCAAGCAAACTCCATCCTCATCCTGTTAAATTACCATGATATAGATAATAGATGGAGTGTGTGAACATCCAAGAATTGTTATATCTTCAACACCCTTGGGTAAGTTTGAAGCATTGAAGATGAAGTCGATGGAAATCAGACGTAGAGGCAAGGTTGAAGAATTATTGGCATGTTCATGTGAACATTTAAGGATATGTTTCGCTCACATATTGATGAAGGGTGACCAGTCTGAGTACTAGATAAATGTGCATGACATTCCGAGCACGCTACCTACTGTCTTGCATGTTTAATTCATTAATTCCTATACTATACTACATATTAAATACATCTGGTCAAATAGGACAATTTGTGTGTTCGATACTTGGAAGATTTCTCCCTTGGTCACCTAACTCCTGGTCTTAAAACCCACTTGTGTCATTCTAATTGGTCACCCAATTACTCTTGCTTAGAGCTACAAAAGTCCATGCCTTGGATTCTAATTGCTCGAAATCTTCAAACTTAGAATTACCTAATTCTTTGAGCATTCATACGTTCATAGGTTTACATGAATTGGATTTAGAAGAATTAATGGAGGTTCCCAGTATAATCTGAAAACAATTCATTATGGTAATTATATAATTCATGATTTTCCTCATTGTTCTGAATTATGGAGTACTAAACTTTTGTGAAAAGCCCATACATTATGGGCCGTATATGTGTCCATAAAGAACTAGCCCAACACCCTGCCATCTGCAACATAATCTACTACTATAGTCTATAGCTTATGCAATGTTGCCCATGTTATTATTATTATTATTATCAAATTACTGGTAAGTTTTAGATGCAAAGTAAACCAACTGATAAAATAAATAAACTTTATTCCCATATTGTTAACATAATGGTATATAATTGTCTCATTGTATATGGAAATTACAATCCAAACAACACTGGCCTGCAGATACTATGTTAATTGGTTTAGTATATTCCATGAGAGCTATACATGTTAAGCTCATTAAAATTAAAACAGTTTCACCTGATCACTTTATATATACCAATCTTCCTCATAAACCTTCAAGTTCAGCAGCAATGGAATTCCAGTACATACTTCTTTGCTTCACCATTGCTATTTTTGCATACCTAATGGGGCGGAAACGTCACAGTAACCTCCCTCCTAGCCCGCCCGGTTCACTCCCTATCCTAGGTCATTTACATCTCATCAAAAGTCATCTCCATAGAACATTGTATGATTTTTCCCAAAAACATGGTCCAATATTTACTCTTCATTTTGGGTCCCGCCTTGTAGTGGTTGTATCATCGTCCTCTCTAGTCGAGGAATGTTTCACGGTAAACGATTTAGTTCTAGCTAATCGCCCTAAAACGGCTATTAGCAAGTACTTTGGCTACAATAACACAACCATCATTTTTGCGCCTTATGGTGATCATTGGCGCAGCCTTCGCCGTCTGTGTGACATGGAGCTCTTTTCACCTTCCCGTCTCAACATGTTTCTCTCTATCAGACAGGATGAGGTTCGTCGTTTACTATGTAAGTTGTACCTAGCCTCATCCGAGGCTTATGTCAAAGTAAACTTGGAGTCGGAAGTAACTGACTTGACATTTAACACCATCACACGAATGTTGGCGAATAAGCGGTACTATGGAGATGACATGAAGGATGATGAAGAGGCTAAACGGTTTCGGGGGCTCATAAAGGATGCCCTGGAATTGAGTAGTGCCTCTAATCCAGGAGATTTCTTTCCAATGTTGGGGTGGATGGGATTCAATGGCTATGAGAAAAAGCTAGCATGGCATAAGGAGAAGGGAAGAAAGTTCATGGAAGGTCTTATTGAAGAACATCGTCATGTTAAGGGCCAAAATACCATGGTTGATCATATGCTTAAGTTGCAAGAATCCCAACCAGAGTACTACACAGACGAAATTATCATCGGACTTATACTTGTAATCAAGCTGATCAATCATTTTGGCTAGTCAATTTTATATTTCATAGTCCATATGTCATAAATCTATGGGTATGACTATAGTTCTTAAATGCATTTTTCAGGCCATTTGTTTAACTTTGTTTCGCAATGTCACAGGCCCTGATAGTTGCTGGAACGGATGCCTCAGCTGTTACGTCCGAATGGGCAATGTCCCTTCTGCTCAACCATCCTGATGTCTTACAAAAAGCCAAACAAGAGCTAGATGTTCAAGTAGACCATGAGCGCTTAGTCGAGGAACAAGACTTGCCGAAATTGACTTATCTCCACTTCATCATTTTAGAGACATTACGGTTATTCCCCTCTGTTCCAATGTTAGTCCCTCATGAGTCCTCTAAGGACTGCAAGATTGGAGGGTACAATATCCCGAAAGGTACAATGTTGCTAGTGAATGCCTGGGCAATTCATCGGGATCCCAGTGTTTGGGACGATCCTCTGAAATTTAAGCCAGAGAGGTTCGAAAATGTAGAAGTTGAAACACATAAATTGCTTCCCTTCGGAATGGGAAGGCGAGCGTGCCCTGGAGCCGGGTTGGCGCAAAAGATGATTGGATTGGTTTTGGGTTCGTTGATACAATGCTTTGAGTGGGAGAGGATAGGTGATGAGGAGATCGATTTGGCTGAAGGTCATGGGATCACTCTGCCAAAAGCTCAGCCACTTGAAGCCCTGTGTAAACCAAGGTCTGGCATGGAAAATGTTCTTCAAGAACTTGTTACCAATTCTTCATGTTCATTAACTGTTTGTTGACTGGACAAACTTGTTATAGCTAATCTTGTTCAAGTACTACTATTTTCAAGATTTATATGACTAATCCACATATTGCGCCTAATGATTGTGTTCTATCGTCTACTCATCCAGCGAATGAAATTTTTCTTTAACTTCATGAACCCTTGTCCAATACATTTTTAGAAAATTTTTGCCGGCAAATAAGTTGGGAGTTAAATTTTAAATAAAAACTTATAAAAAAATAATGTATCATAGAGTGTAAATATTGTATTATAAAATATAAATGTAATAAATATATTGTATTATAAATTATAAATATACAAATTTCACACCTAAAATTATACATTTAATAATACAAATAATACAACGGCCATTTTTTAAATTGTTGATTCTAAAAAAGAACCGACCTCAATTTCTCCCCACATTTTC
>JAYMSP010006142.1:0-12219 GCA_036897095.1 Plantago elongata | reverse complement strand
AGTGCTGCAAGTGACATCACCCAGCTAAACAGGACGTGAACGGTTTCCCAAAACAGTTTTTAGTGTGTGGTTATAATTTTAGAAAAACGGTTTTCGTGCAATGCAGTGCGGGAGGATCAGAAACAGGGGTAACATGCAAATACAGTACAGTAACAGTAAACATGATCAGTATACGGGATCAGTAACATTGTCAGTGACAGGATCAATAAACAGGATCAGAGTTGGTAACTGGAATCAATAACACGGTTTCAATGTACTAGTAACTAGGTTCAAGTCAATACAGATACGGACCCTAATACAGGTCATCTACAGTGATACAGTCACTCAACTAAATCGGTAAACGGGTCGGGATCGGTCGGTCGTCATCGAGTAGTCGCAGTTAGGGTTAGATAGTCAGGCAGATAAACAGGTACATGAATGAAAGTGCAAGGAATGAACGGTAGCAGTTTTCCCAGGACCGGATACCGAAGGCCAGCTATCACTCACCGTATATATCTGGTGTGTCAGGATACTCCGAGATTCATGATAAACAGATAAACAGTACTACTTAAACTCCAGACTAAATTATTTAGAAGACTCCTAATAATTTTCTAACAGTTTTGTAACTAGTAAACTGGATCTTATGTCCGAAGTAAACATCTACTGGTTCAAGTACTCGACACTGTCTAACAAGACTCGATCTTTTGATCTTTAATTATTTAATTTCTTTAAATCGTCAAGGTGACATTTTATTTCCTGAAAATCTATCCGACATTTTATTTCTAACAGGTGCAACAGACGACAAGTCAGTCTCATTATAATAACTTATATCCGGTATAGGACTCCTAACAGATAAATTCAGACCACATACGGCAAGTCTGTCCCAGTATAATTCTAAACTCTAACATTAACTAACAGTGCAATATCATCAACAATATTATTATATTCCAATTCCCTAGTCGACGGCAAGTCGACGTCTACACAAGTCAACAGTACAATTTCCTAGAGCAAGTCGACGTTTACCCACAATTCAACAGTATACAGTTTAATTCAAATTCTACAACAGTCTGCAGCTTGCGGTAATTATTCTACAGTCGACGACCAGTCGACACCACAACATCTAATATCACCGGTTATACTAATAATTTAACAGACTAACAGTATAATTTAAATTCCCCACTAACCGATAATAAATGCTAATAACAGGTAATTACAATAATTATTAGTAACTAATGACACTAAACGATAATTAACAATAATAGATGATAATTAACGATAATTAACGCTAACTAACGATAATAGCGATAATAAACGAGAGTAGCAAGACACAAACCGAGCGAGCGTCGAGCGACGGGCAGCGTGATGGCAGTCGAGGCGGGGTCGAGGTGGCACGGTTGCGAGTAATTATTAATTAATTTCCCGTTCGCTAAATTGAAATTCGATCGAGAAACTTACCGGAATACTTGGTTGAGTTAACGACTCTATCCCGGGAATTATATTCGACAGTGGTGGTGCCGGTGGTCGGAGTCGACGACGGGGTGGCAGAGAGCGGAAATGGTGGCGAAATGGGGCACAAAGAGGAAGGAAATGAGAGAGATGAAGAAGCTGTGGAATGGTGTGAAGAATGGCGATGTAGAGTCGGCTATTTATAGCCGTGTACGGGAGGTGGAAGGGCGGTGTTGGGAGGTGGTGGCAGCAGCCGGAACCTCTGTGTGTTCGGTGACGCGGCCGCATTCCCTCCCTCCTCGCGATGACTCACCTTTCTCCCATCTTCCGCATGTTCCTGGCCGTCTTGTCCTGCTGCCACGTGTGTGGCGGCGCCGCCGCGGCTGGGGTTGGCTCGGACGGGCGGTGGTACGTGGGTTGCATCAACTTGGCATGGGAAGAAAAATCGAATTGGCACAGCGAACAGGAGCAAACGACGGCTAGGGGAATTTTGGGGAAGAAAGAGCCGGAAAAGACCATTATGCCATTAATGAGAAAGGAAGGAAAAGAAAGGGCTAGGGGTAAACTGGTATTTTTGCTATTTATATACAACTGGATCGTTTTGGCTTCCAAACGACTAGTAAATAAAATCCGGAAAAATGTAAAATCGATTCCCGGGCACTTTTCAAGTCGTACTCGAACCATAGGAAAAATAAAATAAATAATTTTTATTTTATTATTTTTATTATTATTTCATTAATAAACTACTAAATTTCACTTTAACGTCGAATCCGCTCGGCGTTAAAATTCTAAATTCGATTCAATCTACTTACGTAATATTTTTGCTAGTGCGAAATAATAAAATTAATATTTAAATAAATTTCTCGGATATACGAGAAAATTTGGCGAACCTTACACGATCAGTCACACATGAATATCTTGAAGTCCTATTACAAACATGGAAGTAAAAACAATCCACCACTTAATCATTTTAAAAGATATTCAATCAAATAAATTAAGTGCAGAAAATAAACATCAACCAAATCACAAGTGATCTTTGCTGACATGTTATCTTCTTATATATAGTTTTTGAAAGTATGATCATCAGAAAAGTCATTACAGCTTATAAAATAACTTTTACAAATGTATCACAAGGTAAATATAGTCAGCAGCATAACAAAATACTAAGTAAATTAGGACAACAAGAGAGTCCAAGCTCCAAGTAAACATTTTAATAAACTAGTTCTTCAAGTCTTCAAAATAACTTAGGTTCAGAAACCTTAAGTTCTTCAGCATCTTCAATCAATTGGTATCAACTTTGTTGTAGTCTTCAACATATTCATAAAGTGACCTTCTGACAGAGAGCTCTGTCTTCCTGGCTAAGTCACAAATTTCTTTGTAAGCACTATCTGGATCTTCATGTTTTTCCAGATAGTCTTTCTTAGATTTCACAAAGTTCTTGACCCAAAAGTATTTTCCGCATACCCAAGAATGTTGTACTTCCAGCAAAGATAACCCAAAATACTTGTAAATTTCTTCACCGTATGCTATGTCATCCTGATATTGTTCCATTGTCATGTAAAATGACTCATAGGTATGAACACCTAACTTGTTCTGTTTGCTAAAAGTACCATCTAGCTTTCTGGTTTTATGCACATCATTTGGCTTTGGATAATGACAAATTTCTTCCAAAGGATTCTTGATAGCCTCAGTCCTTATGTGAACCTCAAAATCAAGCCACTTATGAGTATTCTTTCGATTGAGCAGAGTGGACTTGTTGGTTCTCCATGCCATCATTTGGATATAGATAGAATTTGGAAACTTCTTGCTCACTAAAAGATGTTGTAGCTCAAGAATCCAGTATCCATTCTGGAGATGTATGCACATGTAGGATGATTGACTATCATGGATTTTGACATACTCAATCTGAGCAGCAGCTGGCCTTTCTTGTGGTTCTTCTTCTTGAACTCTGCCAAATTATCTGTTCCTACGCATTCTTCTGTCAAGTCCTTTCTCCATATCTTGCTTTCTGGGGTTAGTTCTGCTAGAAGTCCCACCTTGAGTAGACTTGGTAATTTCAGAAGGGTTTCTTCTGCTTTCAGCTGGATGTGTTTCAGAAAGGTTTTCCACTCTTCTTCTTTTTCTGTGAAGTGGATGCTCATCTCTGCCAATCACTTCATTATCATCACCATTATAATAGTTCCTGATGGGATACTTGCAAGCTTCCTCATTTTCTTTGATTTCTCCTTCTTCTTTATCTTCTTTCGAAGGCTTGATTCCTTCAGGTATAACAAGGGTAGTCTTGGAATCCCTAGTTATAATGCTTCTTAACCTTGTCCTTGGTTCTTCAGAAGGCTTGTTCTGCTCTTGAACTTGTTGACTTGTGGAGGGACTTGTTTTCTCTTATTTCATCTATCTTTCTGGGTAGGTTTTTCTATTTCTTCCCCCATAGTCATGAGTGACTGACCTTAAACTTACATAACAAAGAGACAAGGACTCAAAGTTCTTTTGAAGGTTGTTGTTCACTTGAACTAGCTTCTGAAACTCCATTATGAGCTCTTGGTTCTCATTGAGGAGTGTCTGCTCCCTTTGATTTAGCTCTTCGAATGGGCGCAAGATAGACTCTGCTTTTAGAGTAGCATGTTGTGCAACCTCAAATGCTTTGTTAGCATTGTTGCAGTCTTCATCCCTTACCATGCATAAGTCTTTCCGAGACAAAGCAATGCTAGTGGCTTTATGCCGTAGAACTTTAGCAATAGGCTTTAGGTTTTCTGGTACAAAGGTAAGTACCTGGGAATCTTCAGCAACCAGTTCAGTTATGAGAGATTGAAACACTGTGCTTCTTCCTAAGAATTTGCCATCTCTAGAAGTCACTGCAGGAGAGGAGAAGATATGTGGAGCAAGAAGTGATCTCTTCATGTGAGATGCTTGTAATGTATTTTCTTCTGGTGCCAATCCTTGTGTTTCTTCATCATCAGTGCTCCATGTGAGTTGATCATCATGAGCTAGCACAACATATGCTTTTCTTTTTCCTTTGATGCTGGCTCTCTGAGCAAATGAATAGAGGGTCTATCTGATGCAGCTTTAGCATCATGCTCATCATCTTGAGTCACCAGAACGTCCAACTCTACAGTCGTGACTTCGATGTCATTCTTTAACTTCAATTTTCTTCAAGAAGTTCCTTCTCCTTGAGATTTTATGCCTCAATCTTCAATAATTGGGCTTCATTGGCTTCAATCAATGATTGGTTTTCTTGATTGAGTTTGGTCTCATCTTCCAACAATTTTCCGAGTTGTGAAACTCTCTCTTCAACAGCTTCTAGATCTTCAGCGAGATCAGCTTGTTGTTCTTGATCATTTTGATCATGTTGGGATTGACCAACTTGTTGAGCTGGAGGTGGTAATTGATTAGATGTTGGTGGGTACTTCTGAGTAGAATCATCCATAGGTGGAGTATCCTCTCTAGTTTCTCCTTGTCCCATTCCACCTGTCCCTGGTGGACCATCTTCATCATTATCTAAATGATCACTGTCATCACCCTCACCTCTTTCTGAACGTTCCTTAGAGGAGTCTTCACCTTCATTTCATCTTGTTCTTCCTCTTCATCGGACACCAAGTTGATGATTTCAGGGAATGTTACCCTTTGCCCATTAACTTCCTTCTGTTTAGAAGGGTATACCTGAGTGTCTGGGGCAAAACTGGATTCAATGTCATTTCCTGCTTGGTTACTTCTTCAGCATTCATGAAGGCGTTCATCAGCTTCTTACTTATTGAGTAAGCAAAATCTTCATCCATCATTTAATGAAAAGAGAACTCTAGGAAAGAACCCTGGATGTAGTTCTCTAAATTAAAAGCTCGTGCTCTCCTTTTTGGATGGTCGATCACCTTGGCAAGTTCCGTAAGATCAACTTTTCTGAGCTTTTGCCATTGCTTGAAGCATTTCACATGTCGTTTCAAGGTGATTGAACGTAAGATTTTCTTCAGACTGAGTGAAGTTTCCATATCGATGACAGGTATAACTTGAGCCTGAAAGAAATGGATTCAAATTAGTTTTATTCAAACCAATTTGCAGGTATCTCAGCTTAAGAGAAGTGTTGGTTTCTGAGCATACATGTGTATCATCACAATGCTCATTAACTTGTTCTTCTTGAACAATTGGTGCTTCAGATATTGGTTCTAGAGGATTGACAGAGTCCTCTAGTTCCATTCTTTCTTTGCGAACGTGAGAACAAAAATCAAACTTAAGAGATTGTTTTCAGAAAGATGTGAAAATCAAGGCAATCTGAGAATCCACTTACTTCCAATATAGGAAGCTCAGAGGCTTAGTTTTCAGAAACCTGAGTGACTTCTTCATCCTTTATGGAGACTTGGCTACTAACGGTTCTATCTCCATAGGTGCTGCGGAGGTTTTCAGAATTTCCTCAGCTACCTTTTCTTCAGTAGAAACTTATTCCAAGAAGAAGTTCGATTAAGAAGTGTGAAGTTTAATGTACAAAAGATTCAGAAAGTCAATGGTCCTGTTTATATACCTCCGCTACAGAAGGCTCAAGAGCAATTTGTTCAGAAGGCTTTTCAACCTCTGGAATCTCTTGGACTTGTGATGTTTCCATCACTTCCACTTCCTTCTCAGTTGTTGCCTGTTCAGAGACACTTGAAGTTAGATGTACACACGAAAATTTATCTAAGTACAACATTGTTTCTTCTTCAGAGACAATTTTTACCTTCTCTTCAGGCTGATTTTCTTGCATACTTGAGGTTGAAGGAACCTCTTCTTCATTCAAAGTGGTGGGTGCAGTTTCTTCCCCCATCTTTGTGGTCTCCATGAAAGCCTGTAACAAATGATGCTTATGAGTAACTAGTTAAGCATTTTAAAAATGTCTAACTAGTTAGATACAAACCACTTTTGTTTCCTGTGATTCTTTAGGCACAATGGCTTCCATTTCATGGCTTGAAGTTTCTGGTACTTCGAACCTTTCCTCTAAATGATCTTTCTGAATTCCCGTTTCAGAAATTTGAGGAACCTGCGTAGATGCAAAGATTTCTTTAGCAATGATTTCTGCTGGCAATACAATTGTGGAAGCAATGTCAGTATCTTTCATCAATTTGTCATCATTCACCAATCCTTCATCAGCCTGTTGGTGCGTGACATCTTCACCTGCCCTTTCTGGGATTGCATCTTCTGCAACCTTTGCTTTCTGGGGCAATGAGGCTGAGCTAGAGGTTCCACCATGAGTTTATTTTCTTGATCTCTTGAGAGAAAGAAGGAGGGGCAAATCATCATCTTCAGACATTGCATTGAAGTATAATACAGATTCATCAATCAAACTGTGCTCTCTCAATGAAACTTCTGGCATGTTGTCAATGCTCAAGGATATCTTATCTAAGCTAGAGCCCTTCTGAGCTTGAAGGGGTCTACGGGCTTCATCATGAATTGCCCTTTCTGAAAGAATAGTTTCTTCAGATACAACTTGTACTCTCTTTCTAGACCTTGGTTTGTTGGTCCTGGGTTTCTTGGCGACTTGGACCTCAACCTGTACCTCTTCTTCCAGTACACCTTCGCCCTGAGCAACCAACTCATCCTTGGCCACTTGCTTCAAGGCATCCTCATATGCATGTCTATACATAGAGTTGGTCACTGGTATTTTCTTGTGCTCTTTGAGAGCAACTCCACATTTCTATAAAATTTAGCAAATCTTAAGGCCATAGTGCATGTTTGCTTTACGAATTCCATGAACAAATATTTTCCCCAGTTGAAGTGGTCATCTCTGTTCTTCAGCTCTTTCTGGAGAATGGTCATTATCATCCATCCCTCCATGCTGATCTGGTCTATTCCTCCCTTGTTTCCATCCAAGCATCTATGTAGAATGCTGGCAAGCACATTCCAGTGCTCGAACAAATGGCGCGTCCTGATGTCTCCCAGAACGAAGGATGAGGGACAGTCCTCAACTGCATCGTTAGCAGCTTCTTCGTAAAGTATCTTGACTGCAGAGATCAAGTCTTTGTCTCTTGTGTTTATCTCCCACTGAGACGAAATATTTGGCAGAAGGCTTCACAATCAAGATGTATTTCTACACCCTGAACTTTCGATTTGATGAACCTTTCTTCGACATCGTTCACAATCTTGGTGTAGACCTGGGAAGAGTTGTAAAACTCCAAGACATCAACTGGAGAAAGTCCAGAAGGGGTGGCATAGAGGAATTTCTTCAGATGTACCTTTTTCAGCATTTTCATTATCAGATTCCTATATGGAGTAGAGGTTATAGCCACATTCATGTAATGTTCCACCATGTGTGCTTCCCAGTTCATTTTGAGGTTGGAACCCAATCCTCATGGTTGAAGTTACCACTTGTAAAGTCCTATCTTCTCCTTGCTTTTCAGCAGGAGAAGCAGTTGCAGCTGAGTTTTTAGACGAGGTCTTTCTCGGTGCCATCTTATATAGAATTCTTGGTTAGGATTTAGAAAAAGTGCTTGAATTTGAGAAGTGTTAATCTCTCTTTGCAGATGATTAAGCAGTACTCAAAAATCATAGCGGAAAGATTGCAGAAAACTTAGAGAATTTTTTTGCTATTTTGATGCAAGATGAAATTTCGGATTTGGTAAAAATGTTTGTTCTTACTAGAATCCTTTATATATAGCAAGATAAATTACATAGATACATCATACGTACAGAAAATCGTATGTGTAACCGTGTACATTGCATCGGCGTGGTATACATTTCTACTTTGCATTCAATGCATCGTAGGCCACGTCTGTTTTCTCAACAGGCATTACTTGCTGAGAATTAATCTCCTTTGTTGAGATTAAAACATTTTATCCATCAAGGGATTATTAAATATTGGGTAATGATATCAATCAACAAATGTACTTGTGTCTACTTAATGAATTTTGGCAATATATATCCATAAGTCACTATTAGAGTGTGTGATACCAGAAAACTTTTGGACTTATTTCAGAGAGCAAATCTTGTCTCTATATTATTTATCATAGAAATGGTAATAATTAAAGAACCAAGACATGTTTGACTCTCAGAAATGTGTACAATGTAGCACTATCTGGTTCTCACAAACTTTGTGTCTTAAATAGTTTCATGTTCGGTTTCAGAGAAAACTATTGAATATGTGATCTGTCCATAGTATTTGAAACATAGCATTGTATACTCATGGACTATATACATGTTTGTCTTTCTGGGTCCAACTTCCCAGAAGACTAAAGGCTTTATGAGTCAAGTCTCAGAAACCTTGATAATTCTCTTTTTCTGATAGGCTTTTGAATACCCGTTTCAGAAACCTGTCTTCCTTTTTCTCTTAATCATTTCCAATTCCACATAGGACTTAGAACTTTTCAGTTCAGAGGCATCTCCATTAACCCAAGATTATGTCTCAAGGTTAAAAACCTACTTTCCTGGAGTGGCTTAGTGAAGATATCAACAAGTTGATCTTCAGTGCCAACCTTCAGAATCTCAATATTGCCTTTTTCAACATGCTCTCTGATGAAGTGGTGTCTAACATCAATGTGCTTAGTTCTTGCATGGAACTTTAAATTTTGAGTAATCGTAATTGCACTTGTGTTATCACAGACAATCGGAGTTTTCTCTTCATTAAGGCCATAGTCTCTGAGTTGTTGTATCCATAAGATTTGAGTAGCACAACAACCAACATCAATATATTCAGCTTATGTGGTAGAAGTAGCAAATGAGTTTTGCTTCTTACTAAACCATGAGATAAGTCTAGTTCCCAGAAACTGACAAGTTCCTGGGGTACTTTTCCTATCAAGCATTCATCCAACATAATCAGCATATGAGTAGCCAACCAAACTCAATCCACTTTATTTAGGATACCACAATCCAACTTCTACAGTACCTTTCACATACCTTAAGATTTTCATAGCAATGTTGTAATGTGACTGCATAGGATTTGATTGAAATCTAACACACACACTAACTGCATATTGAATATCAGGTCTGCTTGCAGTAAGGTATAGTAGTGAACCTATCAACTTCCTATGCTCATAGGTATCTTGGCTATCTTTTCAGAAAAAGCTTAAGATTGAACTTGTTGAGCATATCTTTTGCATACTTTGTTTGACTAATGAATATTCCTTCATTGAGTTGCTTGACTTGCAATCCTAGGAAATAGTTCAGTTCTCCCATCATGCCCATCTCAAATTTGTTTTTCATGAGATTAGCAAAATCATCACAAAGTTGCTTGTCTTTAGAACCAAATATAATGTCATCAACATATACTTGAATTAAAAGTAGTTTCCCATCATGGTTTAAGGTAAACAAAGTTTTATTAACTTCACCTTTCTTAAAACCACTATCCAGAAGGTATTTGGCCAACGTATCATACCATGCTCTTGGAGCCTGTTTCAGTCCATACAGAGCTTTCTGTAGCTTATAGACTATTCTACTTTCTGAGGAAACTTCAAAGCCTGGTGGTTGATCAACATAGGCTTCCTCTGCAAGTTCACCATTCAGAAATGCACTTTTCACATCCATCTCATAAACTTTAATGTCATTATGAGCTGCAAAGGCTAGAAATAGTCTTATTGCATCCAATTTTGCAACTGGTGCATATGACTCATTATTTTTCGTATGGCTCGAGCATGACTTGAGAAATGTCCAGGAAGTAATTTTCCAGTTTTCCGGATTTTAGTTACGAGTCGTTTGGAAGCCAGAACGAACTAGTTGTATATAGTTGTAAAAGGACAAAACTACCCTTACTTCTTATTTTCCTTCCTTTGCCTAAAAGGGCAGTTTCGTCATTTCCACACCATCATCTTCTTCCCCATCGTGTTCTTCAGCCGCCATTGTCGATTTCCTCCGGCCAATTCGTGATTCCGTCGACACGCCCACGTGATGACCTCGAGTCGCCATTCCTCGACTCCCGGGCCTGGTGGCGCCGCCCCCTCGTGGCCACAACCACACCCACGTGAAAAGGACAGAAAACGAAGGGAGGGGAGGCATGAAGCGTGGCCATTTTCCGGCCATTAACCACGCCGGCCACCGCCATTCCCCGCCGCCTGCACTCTATATATATCGGGTTCCCCTTCTCCATCCTCCTCACACTCAATTGCTCTCTTCTCTTCTCTTTCTCGGTTTTCCCCATTCTTCTCAATTTCTTCATTTTCCGGCCAACTGCCGCCGTCCTACCGCCACACTCTGGCCACCCTCCGCCACGGTCGAACACCCAGCTCCCGGATAAGTGTCGTTAACTCGACTGAACTCCGGTAAGTTTTTTCTCGATCGAATTCGATTAAATTCGAATATACGAATGGGAAATTAATAAAATATTACTCGCAGCCGTTCCGTCCCGACCCCGCTTCGATTACCGTTACTCTGTCCGTCGCTCGACGCGCACTCGGTTAGTGTCGTATTATTTTATTATTATTTTATCGCTAATTACCGTTCGGTAGAAATTATCGTTAGTTAATTAATGTAGTTAAGTAATTGCCGTTAGTCTTAATTAGTTATCGTTAATTAACGTTAAAAATTACCGTTAGTAATTAATTAATTATTGTAATTAATTATTATCGTTAGTTAAGTACCGCAATTAATTATCGCTAGCTAATTATCATTAGTCTTAATTAATTACCGTTAACTAACGTTAAATAATGTCACTAGTATTAATTAATTATCGGATAATTAGTGTTAATTATTATTAATTAAGGGTTAATTATTGTTAATTACTGATTAGTAATAGTTGTTCACCGTTAATGGAAATTAAATTATACTGTTGTCTTAGATAAATGTCGACTTGTTGTCGACTAGGAGATCGGAATATAATATTATTTAAATGATCGTATACTGTTTGAGGTTGGTATATTGTACAAACTTATTGTCTGTAATTGGATTATTTGTTAGAAATAAAATACTGGATAATTTTGGAAGCCAAATAAAATACCATCTTACCGGTTAACAGAAATAAGTGACAGTTAGATAAACGTCGAAGCGTAATTAAATTAAGTATCAGAATAATAAGAAAACTAGGATATTAAATCCGTATGAGACATCGTTAGAAATTATTAAACTATCAGGAACTTAAGTTATTAAATAGCATTATTATCTGTTTATCAGGATCTTCGGAAGCTCCTGAAGCACCAAATATAAACGGTGAGTGATAGCTGGCTATCGGCATCAGTTCCTGGGAAAGTTAAAGTGCTACTGTTCATTTCTCGGACTTCATTCCTGTATCTGTTTATCTGTCTGACTGTCTGACACTGACTTCGGCTACCCACCGATCCCTGACCGACTCGACTAGTGATTGTGACCTCTAATTGTAAACTATAGAAGACCTGTGTCTAGGAATTACCGATTGTTATTGATGTGAATTTTTATGAGTCCAGTGACTAAGTGACAGTGTACTCTGACAAATGATATTATCTTCCAAGTGGTAGTGTACCAAATGAAAGTGAATTCTGAAAATGTTTTATTGCTTATGAAGTGATAAAGTGACAGTGTACTCTGCATATCTTACTGTTCTTGCATTTCTGATCCTCATTGCATTGCACGAAAACTGTTTTCCAAAAAGGGCAACCACACACTGTTTTCTTAAAAACTGGGAACCGTATCCAAATTTATCGCTGTGTAATTCCTGGAGTGTTGCTATGAAAATAGCGTGGACCCATGATCCTGAAGTGTTGTTGTGAAAACAGCGTGGATCTCTGATCCTGAAGTGTTGCTATGAAAATAGCGTGGACCTATGGTCCTGAAGTGTTGTTGTGAAAACAGCGTGGATCCATGATCCTGAAGTGTTGCTATGAAAATAGCTTGGGTTTCGACCCTGAAGTGTTGCTGTGAAAACAGCTTGGGTGACGA